>MNCI01025574.1:456550-481952 GCA_015680685.1 Gnetum montanum
CGCTCGTAGCCAAGTCGTACTCACACCGCGCTACGAAAGCAATAAATAACATTAAATAAATAACAAATAAATAAACTAAGTGAATGCTGCAATGATGAAGTAATCTCGATCTTTATTGCCGGTCATGTGCGTGTCCAAGTACAGCACACTCGAATAAAGACACCATACAATTACATTCACCACACTGCAGGCAGACATGGAAAAAAATCTTACTCTGGAGGGATCAAACTGCCAGAGCTTTGCTACTCTAAAACTGGGATCCCCAAACAAGGGAGAGCCGCCTCTTATTTATAGACATGGCGGTGGACTATAATATTGCGTACATGATATCATAGGGAAGGACGTGATATCGCGTACGCGATATCGCGGGGGATGCAATATCGCGTACGTGATATCGCGGCCTATGCGAACCACGTCTTATCAGTTGGTCATAAGGGTACCTGACCACTCATCATTTGGTATAGGCCTAATAACAATAATCAAGAGGTAAATGGATTGAATTGAATACAATATTTAAAAAAATTAGTAGTTTGATTATTTACTAAAATTTTCATAATAGTTTATCAGAGAAGAAGCAGTAGGATTCTTAGTGTAGAGAGTTGCAATAGTAAATTCCAATAGACAAACTAGTTATAGTTGATAGTTAGAACGTGTTTTGTAGGGATGAATGAATATATGTTTCAGTTGTGCTTCATTCTTAGTTGTTGGACAAGGCACACAAGTAGGTACCAAATGCACTGAAGCAATAATGAGATGTAATAGATCCTTGATGTAAATTTTGGTGGCCTAATATTGAAAGGAATTTTGATGATTATATTACTTATTACTTAATGTACCGACATGTGAAGGAAAAGCTAGAGACCTGGTGATTCATTGTACTTCCATGATATTCCACTATGAAAGAGAGAAGCTATTAGAATGAATTTTATTGTTGGGTTGGTTCATACATAAAGAGTGCATTATTCTATTTATGTGATTCTGGACTTGTTGACAAATTCAACATACTTTCATGGCTCTAGTGAGTACAAAGAAAATAACCTAGTTGTGCATTACTATTATCATGTAGCTGCATGATGTTTTGAAAAAGATTATTAATGATAGAAATGTCAAATTTCAATTTGATTCTGAAGAGCATTCCAGAGGGAGATGGACAAACAATTGAACTTAAGTAGGTGAATTAGATTCTTAAGGATATATTAAATGCATGTGCCTTATAGTATAGAGATAGTTGAGATCAAATGTTACCTCTTGAGAAGTTTGCATATAATAAAAATTATTAGGAAAGTTTACACACAACTCCATATGAGGTGTTGTATGATATGCCATGTAGGGTATTATTGTATTGGGGAACTATTGAGAATAAGCCTATTATGACCAACAATTTTATGCTATAGTGCACAAAGAAAATTGAAATGATTAGGGATTAATTAAGAGTTATGACAGATTGACAAGAAACCTATGTTAATTATTGTAGGAGACTATTAGAATTTACATTTGGTGATCATGTATTTCTTTGGGTATCACTCATAAAGGACCTAATGTAGTTTGGATGAAATGTGAAATTAACATCCAGATACATTAGTCCATTTAAGATTTTGAATATGACTGGTAGGATGACTTACATATTAGCATTACAATCGTGATTAGTAAGTGTTCATGATGTTTTCCATGTGTCTATGCTACGAAGATAGGTGTAAAATGAGCAACATGTTATAGATTGGTTAGGTGTGCAATTGCACCCTTGTGTTACCTATGTAGGGTAGCCATTGCAAATCATTGATAAGGTGATTCAGTGACTTCATAGTAGGAGAGTACATATGAAGAAGATGTTGTGGGATAGATACAATACTTAAAAACCTAGGTGGAAGGTAAAGATTGATGTGTAGGCTACATACCCAAAGATTTTCTAGAAGGAAGAATATTGAGTAGGGAATAGTATAACCCCTCATTAAAGGGTTCCATGGTATTGTGTTATATACGTTATATGTGCAATTAGACTCAATTGGGTTCATAGGGATGATAGTGTTGTTTGAAAGATTATGTTATGATGTTGTGCATATTTAAGTCTTAGGACAATATGACATGTTTTATTATGCTTATGTGAATTCTTAGATATGTTATAAATATGATTTAGTGCATATAGTTTTGATTAGATGTCCTAAGAGTGGATTATGAAATGTGGATTCTAGGATCATAGTTGGGATGATAAAAATTAAGTTAAATACTTATAAAGAATCAAAAAAATAAATTAAATATAATTTATATAATATATGTGATGTATTTTATTTTACTTTATCATCACTTCTCCCTTCACATTTTCTTGTGCCTAGTTTATGAATGTTGATTTCTTTCATTTCTCTATTCTCCTACAATTCTTAATAGACTTTTGAGATTTCTAGGAATTTGGAGAAGCTATTTTTGTACAAGATATGATTTGGAAGTCCTGGTTCATGTTCTCATGAATTCAAAACATTATATGAAGTCTTTCAATGCTTTTGTTATAGTGTCAGTTTTGAAAGATTCTTATAGTTTGTTGGGTAGTCTTTACCCTTCTCTTGTCTTCTAAATTTTGATCATACTACATATTCATGAGATTTTTTTGGATGATATAATTTTATCTAAAATGTCAATTGAAATCACTACATTCCATTAATTATTTATTCCTATATGAATGAATTTGATATTATGAAATTGGTTGCTCTTGGGTGAAATCATAATTAGATGAACCTAGGAAGAGTAGAGACTCCATTGCTAGATTCTAAGATACCATGGGGATGTATTAGCTACACTATTTTAGAGGAAAATAAGTCATGTAACTGATTTTTATCATGCTTGAATTAATTATGTTGTTATTTTTATTGTAATTTTTTCATGTTACAAGGAACATTAGTCACTTATAGGTCATGATGAAGGATTTCTACAATGTGAGTAATTGCATCCTAGTGACACCAGGGGTTTTTGAATGTTTAACATAGGAGAAATCCATGGAACCCCTGTAGTGTAGTCATGCTAAAGATTTTAATAGGAACACAAGTCATAGTCTAGTCATACTTCATTCATGTTTATTTTCTAAATATTTTGGGATAGCAAACTATCTACAATGTGAATGTAGTAAGAAAAGAAGTAAGCATAGGTCATAATGTGATGGTAATGGGATTGCATTTGCAATCATTGTTGAATTTATCTCTATTAAAAACTTAGTAGCTTGAGCAAGATGCAAGCTATATTTCAGTCATATCTAAGATAAGATTTATAATAATTATTAACAAAGTAAGTAAGGGTTGTTCCATTAGTGAGCACTACTAATACATGTATTAAAGAAATTATAATCATAATGCTTAGTGCACATTTTAAGTATGTATGATTATGAGTGGAGTTTACTACTTATGTACATGTGGTGTTATATGTCTCGGTATGCTTCACATTGCTTGTGCTTTTGGTAAATATGTGACATGAGACTGATATGAAGTTTGCTTATGACCATGTTAGATTCTTATCTATGAGTTGTGAATTATGAAATTTGGCTATGCTAATAATGTTATGACATATGATGTAATGAATATCAATGATAGCACATGTAGCACTAGTTACATATGATCATCATTTTATGACTAGGTATGTTATGACTATTATGATCTTGATGTATTATAAATGTGATACGGATGAGTTGTGATGATTTGATCAGTGGAGCCAACATGAGGGGTATGGGTTGATTAGTGTTGAGGCACCCTAGAGGAGTTGGGATGATCCTTACTAGGATACATCAGTGAAGATTCTGTCTTAAGTCTCATCCTAAGAGTATGATAGCATAAGCTAAGCATATGATTGGTATGAGATCTTAGGGCATTAACAAATGCACATATCTATTCTTTAGAAGGTTAGTGACATGGGACTATAGATGAGACAATAGACACTAACATCAATAATGAATTAAGTCATGAAAAATTAATAAAATAACTATAAGCACTAATAGTGATTTGAGTACTCATGTTAATAATATCATGCTTACACTAAGTGCATATGTATATACTATCATAGGGGGCTATGTTAGTGTGATTATGCCTTATGAGATTGTGATCCCTTGGGGTAACTATTTATCCATGCTATGTGTTTAATTATGAATTGGTTTTGATAACTATGATTAAGCCCTAGTTGTGTATACATATGTAGATGTGCTATATGATGATTAGTTATGATATGTTATCATGATATGTTTTGTCTGATTCTTGGTATATGATTTTGGTATTGTATATGTTGTCTTGGATATGGTTGGGACTATGTAATATGATGTGCTCAATACTTTGTATGGGATGTATTAATCCTATTGTAGATAGCTTAGCTTATCCCACATCTCTTTTTCAACATAACATGAAAATTCTTGTCCACAGGGGCCATGTAGACTCTCCATTTAGTCTTCTACTAATATCCTATTTATGCAAATAATGAAGCTAGAATCCCAAGAGACCATTTGACCTCAAGAAGATAATGGAGTATTTTGGTACATTCTCTTGTCTTTCTTATTACATGTATTTATTAGAAAGATGGACTTGGTTACTAATGGTAATGGTTGGTATAGCCCATGAGCTATAGTGATGTTTTGCATAGTGTTTATGATGAATATAAAGATGATACATGTGTGAAACATATTGACTAATTTGATATGATGTAAATATTTGATGGATAGTATAATGATGTACTATTTGATGATATGCATATATAGAATCTTGTTTGATGTATTATTCCATAATTTCGGTTAGACCATGCATGAGATATTTATAATGTTAAGTATAGATTTCCATTGTGTTTATTTAATCCACTTAGGTTGTCAAGGGTTGAATTCAACAATATGTTAGATTACAGTTTCTATGTAAGCTTGGCTTAGGATCAAACATGTTGGATGTTACAATTGTCAATCTTATCTTTCATCCTTCATACTACATGTATAACATACTCTAGGTAGTGTTTTAACAATGGATGTGTTTATTGATTTTATGACATATTTTCAGATCTTTTAAGTTTCGAAAGTACTTCATCAATAGTGTTTTTGATACACATTAACTTTTTATAAACTTTCTCAATTTGAAATTTCTTAACTTCTAGATTTTCTAAAATTTCCTCTTTCTCTACCTATGATTTCATTATAATTTGATTCCATATTTTATCACTATAGTTGCTAGTATCAACTAACTCATAACCTTTAGATGGTTAACCACTTTTTCGTTAATGAGATATCAACCATTATTACTCTTTTCTTCTTAATTTTCTTTTTAAACTACAACCTTGATCTGATACCATGTTAGAGTTTGGTTTTACATTAATTAATAACTATATTATACTTTAGGACCTTCTGGTTAAGAACTTAATTCATATTTAAGTTAACTTAATCATTCATAATCATTCTTTCAGCCCTCATAGATTATAACTTGTAACTTAGATTATTTGTGTTACATTGAAGACCATAGTTATCCCTTACCAACCAGTTTACATATAATCTCTACATACACTTGGCTACACCTCCTTGTACCTTCTCTTTACTCCAATGAAGCCTCCCAGTGATCTTTTCTTTTTATTTAAGAAACTAAATCAGGCTTATGCTTGGTTCAAATAGTGATCTTTCATTCATTTTAGAAAACTAGATCATGACTTAGTTTTGAGCCTTAGTTGATACCTTTACCTTTCTAGCAAAGGATGTTTAATGATAGCGTTAATTATTTAGTTAAAAAGGTTGTGATAGATTATGATGATTATTAATTTTACCTCTCTTGTTATTACTTCCTTAAGATGTTTGATAATTTATTTTTACATACTTCTTCTTCATTATCATAACTACTATTTTTTACTTAGTTCTTGATATGTTGATATGTCTTGATAAGTTTAATAATGCTTCAACACATTGAGGATTTACTTGGTTTATATGCATAAGCAAGATTCATTTCTGCATGCTTCTTCATAGTGACTTCAACAATTCTTGGCTTGTATTCATAGAGAGGTTTATAACATGTCATAATCACAAAAACATTCCTTTATGAATTATTACAATCTACATGTTATTGATTACGATCTTCTTTTTATGTTATGAAACTAATGATTATGTACTTGAGACTTACTTAAAGTTTAAGGGAGGTGGATTATTATGATATCATGAACAATGTTTTTTTAAATCATTTTTAAATTTATCTTTTTCTTTTGGATTTTTCAAGATCCTAGAAAATTGGAGATTTTGAGCTCTTTTTCTTTTTTGTTCTTATTTCTTCACTAAATCATATAAAGCTTCAACAAATATTTTCTTCCTTGTAATCATATCACACATAGGTTCTTAATTTGATTTAGACTTCATATTTTTACTCATTAATTTGTTCTATATAATTCATTCTAGTATAATTTGTTGTTATATGATCATAGCTTTTAGTTAATTTAACACCACCTCTTTTTTTGCAACTATGATGTTCATGGTATGAACAAAATTTTTAAAGTCGCTATTATGATGATCCATCACTATCGTTTGTTCATTCATTATCATTGTTTTCTTCTTTAATGTTTCTTTCTATTCTTGTATCCATTTAGAGATGATTTTTTGATTCTGAATAAATGTTTGTTATCTATTTTTAAGAGCTATTTTCCTTTCAATTAAGGCTTTTATTTAAGTTGAAATATCCTACAATTCAAAATTAGTAAATGATGTTGTATCTTCAATGAAGTTAAGAAGTGAAGACCACTCTTCTAGCCATTGTTAAAGAAATAAGTACCTCCTTAGAATCATACTTGAAATTTCTCTATAAGACCTTCAAACATTTCCAAAGTATTAGATCCTTTGAATAGGTACAGAAATCCTTTATGAAGCCTTCCTTTATCATGGGTTTTCATCATCAACATTTTCATAAATTTATCTAAAGAAGATAGAAAATGATAATGAGTATAGGCTATAAACTAATGAATATCTTTAATTTCTACATCAAAAAGTATAATATCATATTATATTCCTCTCTTTACTTTAAATTTATGAATCAAAAAAATTTTATAAATCTCTTATATTTGTTTCCAATATTTATTTGATAGAGAATAACCCCATACAACATGACCATAAAGAATAGTTGGTTGAGAATGATACTATAAAGTTGTTTTCAAATATGCCAATCTAAAATAGATTCCTTCTTACATTTTCATTTTAAACTAAAAATTGTTTTCATACTACTTGCAAATCTTTGAGTAATGTACTAATCCCATTTCTAACTGTAGAAGTATTTTAGGCCAAAATATTTATAGGAGGAAGTATTGTCTACATGTTCATACTCTATACAAAAAATGTACATCTTATTATGTGTGCCACAAATCATGATTTTAGGTTTTTGAACATTAGCTTTCATTTTTGAATGTTGGCAATAGTCACCAAGAGTATTAAGCATTTACTATAATCATTTCATTGGATTTAAAATTAAGATAATATCATTAGCATAGAGTAAGAGTCTAATAAGACTACATCAAATCGTAATTGCAAATTGAATTGGTATTTTATACATCCAATCCTCAAGTTCATCACCAACAAACCTTTAGATAAAATTCTTTCATGATCATTTGTTAATTGAATGCATACCTCTTTGAATAGTGTTGGAAAGACCAAGTAAATTCCTAATTTTTTAGGATTAGTTGAAATTTATAGAGAGTTTGTTTTTCCCTAATTTGTAAATTCCATTTTTATCATTTCTGATTTCTAGGAGATTAGTTTTCTTTTCTTTATTTGTATCTTGAAATACAAAATAAGGTTGTTCTATAAATCCTTGTATGAAATCTTTCATAAATTTCAATAAAGAGAACTATTTCATTTCATCTATTTGTTCATGGTATCAGAGCTTGGTCAAATGATGGAAAAAAAATTTTCTTCCAAATCCTCTTCACTTAACACACTTGAAAGCACACAAGAGACAACTATCCAAAGTCCTTCATCTTCTTCTTCTCAACCCTTTGAAAATCATTCTCTTCAAATAACTCAGCACAAACTCAATGGAGCTAACTTTTAAGAATTATTTTAGTTCATTTTTATTGTCCTCAAAGCAAAAGGAAAGTCCAGATATGTCACTGGTACAATTTTGCCTCCTAAATCTATTGACCCTACCTATCATACTTGGGATGTCGAAAATTCCATAGTGATGGCTTGCTTAATTAATTTGATGGATCTACAAATTGGAAGAACACATTTGGTCTACAAAACCACCAAAGATATATGGATTGCAACTCAAGAAATCTACTTAGATTTGGAAAAGACATCACAATGTTTTGAAATATGCTCAAAGATTCATGAGATGCAATAAGAAGATAAATTAGTCACTGAATATTTTAATTCTTTGACTAAATTTTGGTAGGAGATGGATTTATTTTATGAAATGTAGTGGAAGAGTTTTGAAGATCGAGTCAAGTTTACTTAGATCATTGAAAAGGAACAGATCTTCAATTTTTTACAAGGGCTGAATAAAGAGTTGGATGAGGTATGGGACAGAGTATTGAGCACAAAGTCTTTTCCCACCATCAGTGAGGCTTTTGTAGAAGTAAGAAGAGAGGAAAGTACGAAGAAGGTTATGCTTCCCACCAGAAAAAATGCTCCTTCGGTAGGATCAGCCCTCATCAGACACTATAACAAGCAACATTAAAGAAGTCAAAGATTTGGAAAGGAGAAGCTATGGTGTGATCACTACCACAAGACAAATCATACATGGGATACTTGCTTCAAAACCCACAAATACCAACTAGATTACAAGCCACAAAACCACTAGAAGATAGCCAAAGCCTTTGCTATTGAGACTATTAGAGAAAAATGTTAAGTTTGGTAATCTCAATCTCACTACTAAATAAATTAAAGTGTTATGATTAATATTGAGTAAACCCAACCTACTCAAGGAGGTTGACACATCATTAAAGACTTCCATAGCCTCAGTTGCACATAGAGGTAATCTAAGTACTTCATGTTTTATAGATTATCATGTAAATGATAAGTGGATTGTTGACATGGGTGCTTCAAATCACATCTTTGGAAATAAGAGTTTATTCTTAGAATTAAAGGAGTGTCATGATGACATTAAGATTACTGTAGCTAATGGTACTATCTCAAGAGTAGTAGGTTGTGGATCAATTGATATTTTTGGGATGAATTTAAGATCCATTTACTATGTTCTAGGGTTAAAGTATAACCTCCTCTCTATTAACAAATTGTCAAAAGATAAAAATTACGTAGTAACATTTTTTCCTTCTATCTATTTGTTTCAATACCTGTCTTTAGGGAGGATGATTAGTAATGCTAAGGAGAAACATGATCTCTACATTCTCAATGGTGCTAGTTCTTCTTCAAAAAGTCAATCTCATTAAAATTCCTCCCTTTCAACCTCTTCTAGTTCAGAAATAATACTTTGGCATAGATTCCTTGGTCACACTAGTTTTTTTTATCTCAAATCTTTGTATCCAACATTGTTTATCAATAAAAATCCTTCATATTTCAAATGTGAACATTGTATTGGTGCAAAAAAAACTAGCAAAAATTATCCTTCTCATACATATCAAGTGTCAAAGCCATTTCATCTTATACACAATGACATATGGGGTCCTTATTCTCACTCCTCTCATGGGCTCTAAGTGGATTATCATGTTTATTAATGATCATACAAAGATGTGTTGGGTTTATCTCATGAAAAAAAATTAGAAATTGAATCCATTGTTAAACAATTTCACAAACATATCTCAAATTTCTTCCAAACCAATATCTAAATTTTGAGAATTGATAATGGTAGAAAGTATATCAAAAATGACTTGACATAAAACCTAAATGATAATGGAGTGTTTCATCAGAGTTATTATACATATGTCCCTCAATAGAATGGAGTGGTAGAGAGAAAAAATAGACATTTACTAGAGGTAGCCTGAGCTCTTATGTTTACTAGTCATGTTTCAAACTCTTTTTGGGGAGAAGTAGTGTTAATTATAGCCTATCTTATAAATATAATGTTATCCAAAACTATAAACCTTCAAAATCATCTTATTTTTCTACTTAATACTTATCCTCATGTCCATATTCTTAACTCTCTTTCTCCTAGAGTGTTCGGTTGCATTGCATATGTCTATAATCATCCTTTGCAAAAGAGTAAACTTGATCCCAAATCCTTCAAGTATGTCTTTACGTTCTACTCTCCATCTCAAAAGGGATACATATGGTTTCACCTCCCTTCCAAAAAATTCTTTATCTCTTATGATGTAACTTTTTTGGAAGATCAAATGTTTTATCCTAATAGTTCTCTTTCTTTAACGGGAGATGATAAGTGAAGATAACCATTGGAATCCCTCTATCTTACTTCCTATATCTATTCAATCTAAGTCTCATTCTTCATTCAAGTCCCCATCTCCAACCAATTGGGGCAATCCTCATATTGAAAAAATTCCTTCAAATTAGTGTGATCATGAATTGAATCAAGTATAAGAATCAAGCATCTTTAAATTAATTATGGTTTATTCAAGGAGACCAAAGACTATCCAAGCTATGCAACTATTTGAACTAAGGGAGGATCCTAAAATCATGGAAGAAGGTATGATGTTATCTGATAATTTGGATCTTGTTTGAACTTGTACCCAACATCCCATCTATTGGTAGCTAACCTACTTAAATTTGTCTCATCATTACAAGGCATTTCTTACTAGCCTTGATAGTGCGAAGAGTCCAAAAGATATCTAGAGAACCCTTCAGAATCTAAAATGCAGTGCAGCTCTGAAAGAAGAGATAAGAGCACTTCGAGAGAATGGAATGTGGGAGGTAGCTGATCTTCCTAGTGGGAAGAAATTTTTTGGTTTCAAATGGATATTCACAATGAAGTTCAAGCCTAATGGGGAGATAGAGAGGTATAAAGCTCACTTGGTTGCTCAAGGATACACCTAGACTTATGGTATTGACTATGAAGAAACATTTGCTTGTATTGCCAAGATGAACTCAATCAAAGCATTATTGTTACTTGATGTAAATCTTGAATGAGATCTTTACCAAATGGATGTAAATAATGATTTTTTAAATGGAAATTTAGAGGAGGAAGTGTTTATAAAGATTCTAGCAAGATTTCAGATGGAAAGCAACAAAATGTGCAAGCTTAAGAAGTCTTTGTATGGATTGAAATAGTCTTCTAGAGATTGGATCATAAGATTTAGCTCAACATTGCAGAGTTTTGGATACACCTAAGGGCAGGCCAATCAAATGATCTTCACTAAGTAGTCATTGAGTGGGAAGAAGTTCATTTTCATTATGTATGTGGATGATATCTTGATTACTGGTGATGACCACTTAGAGATTTCAGAGTTGAATACTAAACTGAAGAACAAATTTTATGTCCAAGACCTTGGGATCCTCAGGGATTTTCTTTTTATGGAGATTGCTAGAAGCAAAGAAGGGATCTTTATTACCTAAAGAAAGTATGTTCTTTATTTTCTTAAGAAGACAAGAAAAATAGGTTGCAAACCCACTATCACACTATTGGAAAGAAATTGAAAATAAAAGGCTATAGGTGATGATTTCCCAATTGACCGTGAGAAGTATCAACATTTGGAAGGAAAATTGATCTACCTTTCACTTACTAGACCTGACATTGCCTATAGTGTAAGTGTGATCAATCAATTTATGCATTCACCTGCAACTCAACAACTAGTAGCAGCCAATCATATACTAAGATATCTAAAGGGATCTCCTACCAAGGGACTCTTCTTCAAGAAAGGTGAATCTTGAGAGGTGGAAGGCTTTACTGATGTAGATTGGGCTAGACTAGTGGAAGATAGCAAATCCACAATTAGATACTATGTGAAATTATGGGGAGATCTTGTAATATGGAGGAGTAAGAAATAGTTAGTTGTAACAAGGAGAAGTGTTGAAGAAAAGTACCAAGTTATTGCTCAAGGAGCGTGTAAGATTATTTTGATTGAGAGACTTCCAAAGGATCTAAAAATTTCATTCTCAAGTCCTATGAAGCTCTACCATGATAGTAAATCAACAATAATCATCGTCCACAACCCAGTTCATCATGATTGACTCAAGAATGTTAGAATAGATAGAAGCTTTATCAAGCATTTGATTGACTCAAAAGAAAGAATCCTAGCTTACATTCCTACCAAGGATCAAGAGGCTAATATCCTCACCAAAGCATTATCAAAATTGGGTTTTGAGTATTCAGTTTGCAAGCTAGGAATGATAGATATCTATTCACTAGCATGAGGGGGAGTATTGGAAAGACTAAGTAAATTTCCAATTTTGTGGAATTAGTTGTAGTTTTTGTGGAGTTTTTTTTTCCCTAATTTGTAGCTTCCATTTTTATCATTTCTAATTTCTAGGAGATTAGTTTTCTTTTTTTAGTTTGTTTCCTAAAATATGAAATAAGGTTGGTCTATAAATCCTTGTATGCAATCTTTCATAAATTTCAATAAAGAGAAGTATTTCATTTCATCTCTTTGTTCAAAAATTTTTTGGATTGTAGAGAGAATTGTGTGCTAGAATTTCTAAATTTTCCAAGCATCTTAATAAATACAACATTAGATGCCTTGTAGAAATCTATAAAGTAAATAAATATTTTCATTTATAAACGTTTTCCTCTATCAATAGGATATTTTAAAGTGATGAGATGGTTTATCATCAAATTTTTCTTAGATTCTACTTCTTATAATTTGAAATCATATTCTTAGAATATTGCCACCCAAAATTTCTTGGGAAATTACACATATTTGATTTTCTTCAACCCTTCTTCCAAGCATAGATTATAGAATAGTGCCCAAAATCTAGATAAAAAATATTGTTCACTATAATTAATCTATAATAATTTAGACCCCTTTTGTCTCATTTTCTAAAGAGCATAATTGCTTTATTGATGCACCATTGTTTTTCTAACGCCACTTACATAATCAAATTTAACTTCTTCTATATGCAATTCTATACTAATGGACCTTCTAGTTTAAACATTTTTCTGAAGTTATTTATGTCAATAATTTTCAAAAATAGTTTCTTTTATGTGAATTTCAAGTGAAAATGCAAACTTCTTATGATATCTTACTTTTAGATGTAGAGTTTCTTCCTCTTGAAGCTGAATCCCTTTATCACTTTATTGATTATACTCAAAAGTTAAGTCACATGGAAGAAGTCAATTATGCTAAGGAGATAATGAATGCTACATATGAAAATGGATGGTTGCATCAAGAAAAATTATGGGTTCAATCATAAAATATTGTAATAAAGGACGTTCGTTTAAATAAAAGGATCTTTTGGAAGACTATAAAAGAAAAAGTCTTAGCTAAAGTTTGGTTGAATATGTAATGGTAAAAATATTTTTATTTACATTTTATTGCAGGAGATTTATTATTTAGTACTCAAAAGTATCTATTCTTAGCTATTCCTATTCATTGAAGGAATCAAATTGCTAGAGCAAGAATGAGCTTTCATTATCTCCTTATTGAGACAAGTAATTAGATAAATTTACCAAGAGAAGAGTGTATTTGCAAATTGTGCAAACAAAGAAAAGAAAATGAAGAACATATCTTTTTATCTTTCCCATCTTTGGCTGACATTCAAATGAATTATAGTATTAATTATAATCTATTGATTTTTTTCTTGGAATGAAACTCTAGGAAACATCCTCATAAATTACTAGGGATGAAACTATGGGAAACATCCTCATAAATAACTATTCACAATAGGAAGCAACCCAATTTGGAGGAATGACTATCCACTAAGACCAACACACCCAATACAAGAGAGAGTGGCAAAAATTTGGACGAGGCAAATAGTGCTCAATAATAAATAGAGAGACTCCCATCTAGTGACTCCACTCAAATTTAAGAAGGGAAGCATCTTTGCAGAGATTCCTATTGAAGAAGGTTGCTTGAATGCATAGGTCTTTCCCAAGTCTACAAGATATGAATCAAATTATCAATATCCATTTTGAACATTAATGCTTGTAATTTGAGTTGGAAATGAATGAGGCAGAAGATCTACAATTTTTCCATCATTGTTAGATGACATATATTGGAATAATCAATCCTTTGAAAGATAACATTACATCTACACTTCCAAATATAATATAGAATAATAGGCCTAATAACTTTTCATAAAAATTTAAAATTAGCAGAAGCGGTGGCCAAAAATCCAAATATAACATCATCTTGAGATAGCTTGCACAATAGAATTACTTTGGAAGCCCATGTCCACACATGTTGTGCAAAGGGGCAATGCCAAAACACATGAACAAAATCCTCTATACCACCATAGAGAGGGTAAGTAGGACTATGAATCCCAAGATATTCGAGACATTTTCCGATAGGTAAACCTTGGTGAAGAAGACACCAGAGGAACTATTTAATTTTATGGAGAGTCGATAGTTTCCAAATATGTTGGAAGAGAGGGATCTAAAATTATTCCAACCCTTGTTTATGTCAAGACTTGTTACATTATTGAATGATACTTGATGAGTCATGCAAAATTTGAAAGGGGACATGTGGCTTGTAAGGTAGAAGTTTTGACTGATTAATCCATCGAAGAGCATGAAAAATGCTTTGCACCAAAACATCTAGCTACAAATGGAAATGAATGAATTTATAAACTTGAGCCAAGCAATGGTGCATTTCTTTAAACACTCCATATAGAATATTAAACTCATCCCCCAAAATCAATTAATTGGCAAGTCATAGATAACTTAGAGAAATAACTTCCTTCCAATATTAAGAAGTAGCAATCTTAACATTCGTAATGGTAAGGGGAACAAGTGACAAAGGTAACCACTAGGGACACAACTTAGAGAGAAGATTAGGATTGATATTTACATTAGTCTAATCTATATAATAGTGTAGAATTTTCCATGCCCTCGAAATGCTTTTGAAAGCATTAGATCTAGGAATAATGATAGTGTGAGGGAAAAGGATCCAATTAATGACGTGGATTTATTTTTAGAAGGGCTTATTTTTGGGAAATGATTTTTGAAGTCTTAATTGGAGGAGAGTCCTAATAATTTCTAGGGCATCTAGATGCTGAACCAACCACTTAGAAACTAAGGTAATCCCTTAGTTCAAAGAGTTCAAAAGACCTAAGCCACCCTTATTCTTAGGAAGAGTAACAATATTGCAAGAGACATGATGGAAGCCTTTTTGAGAATCTTTAGAGGACCACATAAAGTAACGAAATAACCATTCAAAATTTTGATAAGTAGCTTGGGAGGAGGCCCAACATGAAGAGTAATACACATGGGTAGATGCATAGATAGAGTTACATACAAGGTACTTACCAGCTAGAGTGAGGTGTTTACTCTTTCATTTTTCAAGTTTCTTTTGAATCCAAAAAATAACATGCTCATAGATAATAAAGGTAGAATCTCTAAAATGAAAGAAAATTCCAAAAATATTAATGATCTCTTAATCCTAAAGAAGCTTCTAATTGTAGTTGGTCACATGATTATAATTATTGGTAAAGCTACAAACAAAATATTTGTAGTGGAACTTGAGAGTGAGTAATATTTCTTCACCTAGGATAAGAGTTGGTGCAAGTTAGAAATAGTGTTTTGATTAAGAAAAACTAAGTCATCAACAAAATGCATGTTAGGAAGTTGATGTCTAAGTGAAGTGAAGTAAATGCCAATGAGAACTTCATCTTGAATATCATAGTTTAACTAATGACAAAGAAAGTCAGTTGTGATAATGAATAGGTAAGGGGCAACAGGAGATCCTTGTTGCACTAACCTATGGATATGAAAGAGAGAGGTGATGCCAAAGGTAGTGACTATTCCCATGATAGCATCCAAGAATAAGCATTTCATCATATGTAAGGACTTATGGTCAAAATCAAGTTTAGTGATGGTTTAAAAAATAAAGTCCCACTTTATGTTATCGTAGGCCTTAGCATAGTCAAGCTTCATTAGGAGAATATCTTGAACATCATCCTCTGTCGACTTGAGACCTCCACATGTAGCAATCACATTGTTTAAAATATATCTACCAGGAATAAACCCTATTTATTAGGGAGATATAATTTGACAAAGAATTTTCTTCAGTCATAAGGCTAACCATTTGGCCCAAATTTTATACACCACGTTAAGGGGAGTTATGGAACACCAATTAGAGATATAGGTAGGGTTCCTATACTTAGGAAGAAGATGAATAATACCTTGATTTAAATTATGCCCAAGGGAACTAGTAATGATAGCCTCTTTGATAACTTTGAAAAGATCATTTCCCACTAGATCCCAATGATTTTGAAAAAATTAAACAAGAAAGCCATCATAACCTAGAGCCTTCCCATGACTCAACTTGGAGCAAGCCACTTGAAGCTCCACCTTGGTAATATTAGCTTCTAAACTTTGTGACATAGTAGAATTGATAAGGCTAGGATAACTAAGAGTAGCAAGCCTAAATGATGAGATATCCATAGGGGTAGTAGAAAATTGAGTTTCATAATGCTTCTTAAGAAATGAGAAGATATTTTTGTGGTTGGTGATGGTGGTGCCATCACTGGAGATTTCGTCTAAAGAATGCAAAGAAGAAGAGCTATTTATATACTTGAAAAATTCCTTACAATGTTCATCTTGAATATTTAACCAAGTGAATCTACTTTTAGTTAAGGCACTTTTTGCTTTGTACACTTTGCATTATTGGAAGGCTAACTAGGCTCTAGCTAACTTCTCGTGAGCATGAGTGTTGAAAGGATCTTGAGATAATCTATCAGTTAGATTTTGAATAGTAAGGTGAATGTTGTTGTACTCTTGTTTGGCTCGAGCAACCACTGACTTACTCTAAGAACAAGTAAAGTTCCATACTCTACAAGAAGTATGATGTCGCCATTGAATCCAACCCACCTAATCTAAGGGCCTAGGTTCTACATTTTAAAGGTTTGAGAGAAGAAGTTAGGTAGAAAGGGAAGAGAAGTAGTTGTTATGTAGTCAAAAAAGATGGAATGTATCTCTATGGTTGCTACCATGAGTCTAGATAGATATAGAGATGGAAAGATGGTCAGAAAAGGTGGCATGTTGATCAACCATAGTAGTAGTGAAGGCTTGCCAAAAAGAAAGGGTGGAGAAATAGAACCTATCTAACTGTCTGTAGATGCAAGCTTGCCCAAGACAAAGATTGCTCCAAGTAAATTTATGAAGGGAATCACTAGTAGAGGCATCCATCCCATTAGAGAGGTAGAAATTTTTCTTAAAGAATGACTAGGTCTAATACTCAGACTTTGGTAGTTGAAAAAACATCCCCAAATCTTATTTTAAGGGAATTCTATCATATTAAAATCTCCTCCAAAAATCCAAGGTACTAAGGGAAGAGAATTAGCTAGTCCCTACCATAGAAGAGCACATTCTATAGAATCATTAAGGGCATAAATCAAGCAGATACTAAAATCAAGGAAGAGAAGGTAGTCCAAGAAACTCAATGACAAAAATCGAAACCACTTTGAATGATTTTATCTTTTTAGTAAGTCAAGAAGATAATGGAATTTCCCTCTTTCCCACTAATGTGGGAAATAGTAAGAATTAATGAATGAGAGAGAAACCAATGGACTAAAAGAGATAAATGGTTTGCTAAAATATTAATTTCTTGAAGGAGAATAAAATCAAAAGTAGTATTTAAACTAAAAAGAAAGTTTCCTGCATGCTTTTATCAAAGCCTATTAGTAAGGCCTCGAATGTTCCATGATAAGAGGTTCATGGAGAAGCAAAGGGAATGTCAAATGAGAGGTTAATAGAAGGTTTAGAAGTCAAAGCATTAACTTCCATTATTTGTGAGAGGATGGAAAAGAAGTTATTTGTAGTCACAAGGGCTACAAAAGTGTTCAATGAAGAGGAATTGGAAGGTGGAGTTGTAAGGAAGGAAGCTTTGACTCGCTTCCTTTTACTACCTATCACAAACTCATCATCCATGATAGAGTCCTTAAAAGACATTGAGGGGATGACATGTTCTATGGTGTGTGCCCCTAACTATGGCACTTGTACCTTGGAGAGGCCAAACAAAGAGGAAGAATTTGGAGCAATTTTGAAAGAGGTTTCAAACCTAAAGGATTCTGATGGTAGATGGGATGGTGTGTCTAGAAAATGAATTTTTTGAGATGTGACAGATTATTTTTTCTTAGCTAAGAAGGAACAAGCTGAGATATTATGCTTGGCCCAATGATAGTAACTATACAAGTTTGGAAGATAAAAATAATTTATTTTTGGATGAAGAGTTTTCCACCGATTGCAAGGGTTAATGAGGTCTTCCTAAGATCTATATTGAGTTCAATACAATAGAGGCGAATTTGAGTTCCATTAATCACAATGCTATGGTTGAAAATAATAGGATTGAGGGTACTCACAATGTCCCTCTCTATGGATGAAAAAATTAGTGGAAGACTTGGTAATTCCATAGAATAGGAAATTGTCTTATATGCTTGGTCATTAACATTAAAGTCAAATTTCTAGTCATGTGCAATTAGAGTTGCATTCTATGTTGGAAAATTTTTAAGGGAGAGAGCAATATACTATACATACATCATGAATGCATGTGAGATTTTTATTTTTATCATTTAAAGATGTGCATAGGCCTTTGGGCCAATTTAGATAATGGTGCCAGGAACATTCTATTTCAAAGAGGTGCTTCTCACATGCTTTCTAACTAAAGAGAGCATTTTTCAAGGTTAAAGGTGATTCAATATGCCTATAACATGTTTAAATATATCATAGAATACATAATTACATAAAATAGAAAATAATATCATAAAATGATTAAAAAAGTATACTCCACTAGAACACCACAATAGGAAAGTAGTAATCCACAAATGAGACTCATTTCAAACCTTCTTCAGCCATCATCAAAGGAAGCAAACATTTTATTTCACATGAACAACTTGCTAATCATAAGGGAAATTTGAAATAAATAGATCATTACACCAAATTGAAAATAAAATTCTTTTTTATCTTCTTTTATTAATTTCTCTAGCCTGACACTAAATCTACCATAGCTTTTTTGGAACTTCCCCAAGTTGCCAAAGCCGTGGTGGCCTCATCCTTGAACTATAGCACACGCTTCTTGGCATTACGTCCATGTTGTCCCTCCATGAGCTTTACAATGACATTCTTCAAAGATTCTACTTTCACAAACCCATCACCCTCTCTTTGCAACAGTACCCCAACTTGATATTGATGTAGAATCATAATAGCACTCATGCTCTGATCTTCCACAAGCTGCCATGGAATAATGGGCATGCTGAAACTAATACTCTCCAAATTAGAATTCCAACCATAGTAGCTCCTAAATCTATCCATGGAACGGTGTTGTAGAACTACCATCTATGGCACCCATGTTTCGACCACCAAGCCCAAGCCAAGTGCTTGCCCTTGGCTTGGCTCTATTTTTATGTTTCTTTGCCCCACTAATTTGAAAAACATCCATAGAAATATACAATTGCAACTCTGTAGAGCCTTCTGCATTTCTATGGACTATCTTGCAGATATGTTGGCCCAACTACCCAAGCATAGGAACACGATCGAAGATATAGGCTATCGATCCAGCCATTCCAAGCAATACACTTGCTTATTCTCTACCTCCTCCACTCACATAATAGGACCTATGTTATGGATTAGTAACATCACTTTTTTCCTTTGCTTGACCAGACAACAAGCAATAATTTTTGTTTCACTTTTTGTTTTTCTTTTCATGTAAGCCAAGTAAAGTAGGCATTAAAATATTTTTATTTTTATTTTTTTTTCTCATTCATCACATTTGATTATGTCTACTGCACAAAAAGCCAACTAGCAAAATATTGGCATTAAAATAAAGTAGGCATTAAAATCCCTTTTAAAAATCATGTTCATCTCAAAAGCCAGCTAGCAAAAGATTGACATTAAAATAAAGTAGGCATTAAAATTATTTTTTTTTTGGCCGAGAGGCCAACTCGTCTCATAGAATAGGGGGGGAAAGGGGAGTGGATTTGTTGCCCTCCATGTTCTCATAGGATAGGGGGAGGGGGAAGTGGATTTTTTGTCGTCCATGTAACACATCACATGCAGGGGAGCCAAAGAGTCACTACAAGGGAGCCAAATCTGAAAAGTCAAAAAGCTAAAGAGTCACTACAAGGGAGCTAAATCTCTATTCGATTAACGCCCCTTGACCCTTGGGCTCTCCATTTGTCTCTTTGTATTTCCTCACGTGCATGCACCACATGCAGGGAAGCCAAAGAGTCACTACAAGGGAGATCAATCTCTATTCAATTGATGCCCTCGATCCTTGGGCTTTCCATTCATCTTTTCATATTCTCTCATGTGCATGCAGCATGTGTAGGGAAGCCAAAGAGTCATTGCAGGGGAGCTGAATCTTTATTCGATAGCAGGGGAGCCAAAGAGTCACTACAGGGGCGCTGAATCTGAAAAGTCAAAAAGTGAAAGAGTCATTGCAAGGGAGCGAAATCTCTATTCAATTAACGTCCCCTGAATCTTGGGCTTTCCATTCATCTCTTCGTATTTCCTCATATGCATGCACCACATGTAGGGGAGCCAAAGAGTCACTCTAGGGGAGTTGAATCTCTATTCAATTGATGCCCTCAACCCCTAGGCTCCCCATTCATCTTTTCATATTCTCTCATGTGCATGCACCATGTGTAGGGAAGCCAAAGAGTTATTGCAAGGGAGCTGAATATTTATTCAATTGATGCCCCTAACCCCTAGGCTTCTCATTTGTTTCTTTGTATTCCCTTACACATAGGCCCTGACGTGGGTAACGAATGAATATTTATTATTATAAATGATGGGTAATATTGAATAGTTATTATTATTATAAACAGTGATGGTTACAATTATAGTAATAATGAATGTTTTTTATTTTAAAAATTGGGCAATCATGAATATTTATTATTAATAAAAATGGTGACGATTACGATCATGGTGACGATTAGGGTGATGATGGTTTTGGTGTAGTACAATATTTATAGATATTGAACTTGGGCATTGTCTTACAAGATTAAGAGGTGCAATATTGGAAATTTTTCATTTTCAGAAACATGGACCTTGCTGCTATTCATCCCAATAAAGAAGATAAACAACAACCTCTTCAAGATCAGCAACAATAAACATCTACTGTGACAAGTAATACAATTTATGGAGGTCATGGTAGTGGGCATGCATGTGGGCATGGCCAAAGAAGAGGATGCCCACAGATTATAGAAAGTAAAATTTCAGAATCAATGACTGCAGAGGATAGAAGACGATTTCTAAAACAAGAAGAAAAACGACGTGAATGAGAACGAGAACTAATTCTATGAAATTTAGATGTAATTTATGCATTTTTTAATATTTGAAAACAAATATTTATCATAAGAAAATTTTCTCATTTTATTTACATACTTACATTGCATATATATTTTTAGGTTATGTCAACTTCAAATCCCCTCTCATCACTTGGAAATTCATCCAATACAATGATCCACATTATTGATACTAATAATGTAAATAATCAAGAAGAAATGCAGGTTGGTGTTTGCCCATACTCAAGTTGGTAAATAGTTTAATTCAATTTTTAGTTTAAGTTTTGAAACATTTTTTGCAGGACATTAGAAATGCATTTGTGCTTGTTAATCAAGCAACATCTGTTCCAGAAACCACACACGAAGAAGAACAATAATTGCAAGAAGATCAAGAAAAACTACATTATAGTGAGAGTGAGCACCGAAAGAGGCAATGACGATAAGAAGAAAATTCATTTCATTAAATAAATGAAGCTACAGATGTTGCTAGTGCACCAACAATGGAAATGCCTTCTTCAGACACTATTCAATCTTTCCCAAGATTGCAAAAGGTAAGTACAAAAATTGCTCAAGCAATACATAATTTTAATACTATAGTTAGAAGTTTTACAAATCCACGTTCCTGTAATGTATGCAATGAAATGTTTCTTACCATGTTATTGGATTCAACCAGAATTAGAGGACCCACATGCAATAGGTGCACTAAGGAAAAGAAATATAATATTTTTGATAGTTTTGGTTGTGAAATCAAACGATTTTTTGTTGAAAATAACATGGATCCTGGTATCCAACCACCTATCCTAGGTTGTTTAACTGAGGTTGAAGAAATGTTAATTGCAAAAATCAATCCCATTTTACAAGTTACACTTATAGTTGGTGAATAGTTCAAGTATAAAAGTCACACAATTAGCTTTGCTAAGGATGTCACATAGATTACTAAAAGACTTCCTCTTAGAATTAAAGACATCCCTTTCTTGATATTGAGAAGAGTAGATCAAATGGGCACCGAGTATAATTTCATTGTCAACAAGAGACAGGTTTATGAATCTTTGATTTTTAAGAAGGCAAATGATCCATACTATCAAGATGTCGAGATCGATATGCATGCATTAGATGATGTTGTTGATACCGGTGATGTTAACATCTTCCATAGCATTCTTTATATTCCATTGTCAGAAAAGGATTGAGAAATGAGATTGCAATTTCAAGGTCCTTTGCTTCAAACAGATGATAAAAACATTATCAATCACACATCATCAATTGCACAATGTGTTGGAATTGGAGGTTGACAAATAACGGGTCAACAAAACTCATTATAGTGAAAATAAATCAATTGCACATCATTTTTTTGGTTAATTTTTTATGTATTCATTGTTAATTTTTTATATGTGTTTTTGTTAATTTTTTATAGTGAATTGTAATGTGTTGAACATTACATTTTGATGATTTTGTGCAATTTTCATAGTTTCACTTCAAGATGAGCTCTTCTGTCATCAGTACTTAGCATGCTTTCCTATACATTGGCATTCCCAATGCAAAAACATTCCAAAGTTTGGTTCTATTCTTTTTTCAATACTTTCTGGAGTGGCAAGGAATTCTGAAATTGTAATTTTCTGCTACTATCTTGAGTAATCTTCTTTTGCTACACTTTTTTTCAGTGTACAGGAACATTTGTAAGTTCATGTTCTCTTTATCTCTTTGTATATTTTGTGTAGGTTTTATCATTTCTATAGTTGTGCTTTGAAATTCAGTAGTTACCATGGAGTAGATGTGTTTAGTTGTTACAATTGTGATTGGTTTTTCGTTTGCAATATGCATTTTAATAAAATGTAAAAGTGTTAGTATTTTTTCTAGCACATGAAAATTATTTGCCAATTTGAGATGTCGACCTGACTTTGGTCATAATTTTAACAATTTTTCTTGCATATTGGGAGGACTTAAAGAGTTTAAATTTGATAATTGCTTCTTACCTTCTCACATGCAGTGAGGCCTTTTCTTTATGTAGTAAGGCCTATTCTTATTACCTGGTAAATTTTGAAAATGAGAACTTCTGCACGTCTAGCAGCCTAAACCCCGAGAAGATCTCCAGCAAGATCTTGCTGTGATGATCTTAGCCAATGCCGAGGAAAATGATGACGAGCTCTTCATGGACGCACATGTCTTGCCATAATCATAAATAACCAATTATTTATAAATCTCCCCTAGCCAAAGAGTCACTGCAAGGGAGCCAATGATTATATTTATCTTAGTTATTTATAATCTCGGTTATATATAATGATATACTTATAATCATAAACATAAATGATTATATATAATGATTATAAACACTTCATCATAAATAAAGTCAATTATCTATAATCATTTTATTATATATATCTAATGGATAATGCTAACCGAGATATAATCATTATAGGTTAGCATTATGAATGGAAAAATAATATCTTTAACATTATGAATTATGAGTAATATTTCATCATATCTTGCCTTTATTTATTATGAAATGTTTACCGTTCGAATGAATCTTATAATCCATAATATCTCAAATTATAATTATGGATTATTTCTTTAATTATAATAATCTCATAANACACACACATGTGCCACATGCATGGAACCTAAAGAATCAGTGCACAGGAATTGAATGTCTACTTGATTAATGTCACATAACCCCTGAGCTTTGCACTCTTCTCTTTGTATTCCTTCACATGCATGCACCACATGGAAGGAAGCTAAAGTGTCACTACAAGGGAGTTGAATCTCTATTCAATTGATGCCCCATGCCCCTTGGGCTTCCCATTCATCTCTTTGTATTCCCTCACGTGTAGAGCCTGACATGGGTAATAATGAATATTTATTATTATAAATGGTGGATAATATTGAATATTTATTATTATTATAAATAATGATGGTTACGATTATAGCAATAATGAATATTTTTTATTATTATAAATGGTGACGATTATGGTTACAGTGACAATTATGATCATGGCAACGGTTAAGGTGATGACGATTACGGTGTGATGTAGTATTTAAAAATATTGAACTTAGGCATCGTGTTACAAGATTAAGAGGTGCAATATTGGAAGTCATGCATTTTTAGAAACATGGATCCTACTGTTATTAGTCCTAATAAAGAAGGTGAAGAACACTCTCTTCAAGATTAGTAACAACAACCATCTACTGCAACAAGTAGTGCAACAACTATCTATTGCAACAAGTAATGCAATCTTTTCTTATATGTGAAGGTGCAAGGGTAATGCTTACAGTTAACCTTTGGCTTGAAGCAGGATTGGTGAATGGTGCACTTGGCACGATTCACAATATTATGTATCCTTAAGGTAACTAGCCACCTGCATTACCATTATATGTTATTGTTCATTTTGACTCCTACATTGGATGTGCCTTTGATAATGGTAATCCCCATCATGTGCCAATTGTACCTATGGTCCGAGGAGCATCTCGTCAGTCACCATTATAGTTGGCATGGGCCATGAATATTCATAAATCTTAAGGAATGACACTAGATAAGGCTACTATTAACATTTGTTGCATTAATAGGAGTCAAGACCATTGATTCTTTAAAGATTCATCCTGTTTTTCATGTGCAAAGATACAGAAGGATTTCAAATGCTAAACATCTCCAAAGTAGAATTGCACAAGAAGTTCATTTTACTCAGTTGGAGAATTAGGCATATTAAGTTCACACTTATGATTGTATATTTCCTTTGCTCAATCCTATTCTATAGCTTTGTGTTTAATGCAATAATTGTGCATTGTATTCCTTCATCAACATATACGAAATATATAAAATTTTATTTTAACCAATTTATGTTTACCAGTATATATTATTTGGAATGCAAATAGTGATGATAACTTAAAAAATAAAATAAATAATTAAATTCTACTCATAGGCTTTGAAACTGCTACACAAGAGAACTTACGAGTTTAATGTTTGTTGCATTATCCAAAGTCAAGACCATTGATTCTTTAAAGATTCATCTTCTATTTTATGTGCAAAGATACAGAAAGATTTTAGATGATAAGCATCTCCAAAGTCAAATTGCACAAGAAGTTCATTTTGCTCAGTTGGAGAATTAAGCATATTGAGTTCACACTTATCATTGTATTTTTCCTTTTGCTCAATCCTATTAT
>MNCI01025574.1:482498-516274 GCA_015680685.1 Gnetum montanum
GTCAAGTTTGCTCTTTCTTTGTTTATTCATGACACTTTTTAACATTATTTATGGAAGAGATTTATTTCTCAAAAACGTCATTAACAAACAAAGAAAGAGCAAACTTGACTAAGAGTGTAAAACTAAATTGGGTAAGTGGTAGAGAAATAGAGGAGGGGTGAGTGATTCTTTTTTTAGTGATCTTGTTACCTCATCTAGTAGTTGGGCTTCATTAACATCATATTTTTTAAATCATCTTGGTCAATATATATATATATCTAAGCTAGTTTAATCATGTTTGTTTCCTATGAAAATTTGCAGCATACAATCCAACTAGCCAAAGGCACAACTATTACTCCCAACTACCCATAAAGCAAGTTGACATTAACTTCATTTTTTAAATTATGATATGTTCATGGCAATATTGGAAGTTGGAATCCTTTACTAGGCAAGGAAAGCAAGTTGACACTAAAGTTCATTATCAATCACAATAATAAGAGCACTAAAAGTCTTTTCTAATTTTTAGTTATGAAAAATTTTCAGTTGACTAAAATAAAATCATTTTATAGTGGAAATGTTAGTTGATTTGTTTAAAATATTATCAACAATACTTTTACTTTATCTAGCTAACTACATTAGTGACAATTTCATTATGTAAAAGAATATTGTGTAAGTTTTCAACTCTTACTGCACATGCATTCCCATGCCACTTGCCAATCCTAGAGCAATACTTTATAATTTTTAAATTTTAACTTAGTGATGAAAGCAATAGGAACTTAGATATATATATGAATTGGCTGAGATGATTTTAAAGAAGACGATGTTAACCAGGCCTGACTACTAGATGAGGAATCAAGATATCTAAAAACAAACTCACTTAGCCATCCTTTGTTTCTATACCCATTTTCCAATTTATTTTTTCCCTCTCAATCAATTTTGTTATGCCTTTGTTTTTTCATGGTGCTTTTGAGACAAATCTCATGCATAACTGACAACTCAAAAATGCCATGAACAAAAAATGAAAGAACAAACTTGACTAAGAGGATAAAACTAAATTGGGAAATGGGTAGAGAAACAAAGGATGGATGAGTGATTCTATTTTTAGATATGTTGTTTCCTTGTCCAGTAGTCAGGCTTTGTTAACATCATCTTCTTTAAAATCATCTCAACCAATTCATTGAGATATACATATATATATATATATAAGCTAGTGGAGTTTTTTCATGGGCTAGGAGTAGAATTTAATTATTTTTTTAAGTTTTAAAGTTATCAATTATCATTATAAAGGATATTGTTATAAATGTTTAAGTTGTTAAAATATTATTTGAACTATTTCAATATCATTATTTGCATACCAAATAATATGTACTAGTAAACATAAATTATTAGAAATAAAATCTTTTATATTTCATATATGTTGATGATGGAATACATTATATAATCACTGCAACAAACATTATAGAGGTGTAGAATAGGATTGAGAAAAATAAAAAATATAGTAATAACTGTGAACTCAATATGCCTAATCTTTTAATTAAGAAAAATGATTTCCCTCTAGAATTCTACTATGGAGATATTTAGCATCTGAAATCTTTTTGTATCTCTGCATAGAGAAAGGAGGATGAATCTTCAAAGAGTCAATGGTCTTGACTCTAGATAATGTTATTTACATTATTATTATCAATAATTTGAATCATTTTAGGAATTTCTAGGTGATGAGAATAATTTTTTATTAAAAAATGTCTTTACATAGTTCCTTGTTGAAGATTGTTGCATCTTGTAGTATTTAAAAGTGTTATGTAGGTGTTTGTAGTTTAAATAGATGATATCCACTATTCTCAAGATGTCTCTGGGAGGAATGTGTCATTGCATTCATAGGAGTCAATTTTGAAACAACACCATGAAAATTTATGTTGTAATTTGTAATTGTCATCTTCCTACTTGAGGCAAGACTTTATTGTAAATCTAAGATTCATAGTCCATGAGCTACAAGCTTGCATATTCTAAAATTTTGGAGTTGAAAAATGGCTCAGAAGTTACTATTCCCTCATTGCTCAAGTGGAAAAAATTACCTAATGTCTATATTTTGTCTTGGGAATTGCCAAATTTGGCATTTTCAAGGGTTTTTGTAGAGGTATAGCCTCAACTATGCTAGAACTATATGCCCCTAGCATAGATGGTGTTGGGTTTTTATTTTCCACCAAAACCTAGTGTAGTCCCCACCAAAACCCAACATAGATGCACATATCTAGCGTTGGAATTATTGGGTTTTTCAATTTTTCCAACAGTGGCCAACATAGTTACCCAAAGTTTTTAGTAGTTGTAACATGGCCAATGTAGGCATCAGCTTGACCAATAGTTTTTAATAACCTTAGCATAGTCCATGAATGTTAGTGTAGTTGAGATGGTGCCAGTGTAGTCACAAAAGTTCGTTTACTATTTATAGTATCTGGATGGACTTTAGTGGCTATGGTGTATCCAAACTTACTATAAATGATCATCTACACTAAGAAGTGGTAATCGTTACACCTACAAATAGACATCAATCTATCAGTAATCATGACAGTGATGTATAGAGCCTAAAAACAACAATTCCATAGCCTATAGAGATAGTAGACATCTACTACCAAAGAAAGATGTCTCCCTGATGACAAAGATGTCTTGGCTGAGTTGAAGACTAAACAAATAAAGATGTCTCTAAAAAATTGAACACATCTTTTTAGAGAGAAAGACATCTTTCATGGGAGGAAGACATCTTTGTCTAACGTAGAAAGACATATTAGCCTTGAAGAAGACATGTCCAGTAACTGTTAGATAGCCATTTCATGAATTCCAAGGTGATTTCAGAAACATATTGGCTATAAAAAGAGTTCATTCCATTGGGCAATATGCAAGCATTATTGTACTTTAAAGTGTTATATCAAGCAATCATTGTAATTATTATTAGTATGATAATGTTCCTCATTATACTATCCCTTGTCTTTTGTAATTTGTCAAAGTGAGCTATACCTCATTCTACAAGGATCAAAAAGTTTAGTTGAATTCCTACCTTGTAATTTTTCATTCTCTTATTACCTTGCAAGGTGGATTTGCTTCTTGCTGGAAGCCATCATCCTTGAACTTGTTGAGATCTTGCAAAATTGAGTGATTTTGTAGTGCCACAATACTCTAAAGTGAAGCTCAAATTGTAAAGGTTACAAGATCCTAGAAACCACATTCTAAGCTTGTTGAGATCTTGTGAGGTTGAGTAGATTCATACCATTGAATCACTTTGGAGTAGAGCATAGAGCTTGTATAGGGTGTGTTACCCTTCAAACCACATTTGAAAGCCACAAAGTCTGGAGGTGTGCTTGCAAACTACCCTTTGAGTGTGGAATACATAAGTTAGAAACCATGTTAAATTTGGTGTCTGATTTGTCTCAACAAATTTTTAATTTGAGGAACTTATCATTCATCCTTCTAAGTTTAATTATCTACAATTGGTATCAAAGCCTGGTACTCTTCTTTATCATCATATTCAAGAGTGAACAATTGAGGGGACATCTTATACAAATCCACCCATGTTCTATGGATTCAACTTTTCCTATATGAAAGCTAGAATGCAAGGATTCTTTGAATCTATGGAGTTCAAAGTTTCAAAGTTAATCCTTGAAGGCTATACTCTGCCTGTCAATAGCTCCACTAGAACCATCAAGCCCTACAAAAAATGGACACAAGAGGAGAAAGATAAGTTTATGTTTGACTTAAAATCCAAAAACTATTTATATTACACTATAAATAAATTGGAGTTTAATAGAGTAGTGAATTGTAGAATGGCCAAAGAAATTTGGCAAACATTAGAAGCTACTTATGAAGGAACCTCTATTTTGAAACAATCTAAATTTTTACTTTTTCAAAGTGAATCTCATAAGTTAAGGAGCCATATAAGAAAAACCCATTACTCTAAAGACTACCTCCAAGGAGAAGGAGCTCAATAAGCATGATGAGGTCAACAAAAATGAGATTGCCTTTCTCTCAAGAAATCTATAATGATTGATAACAAGAAGAAACAATGGGACATATTAGCAAAGATTAAATCTATTCAAAGGTAGAGAAATGGGTAAAAAAAATTTAAATTCTAACTTAGATTTCTCTTCTATAGACTGCTGGGTTTGTGGGGGAAAAGGCCATATGGCCTTCAAATGTCTTAGTGATAGTAGGTTGTAGAGCAAGAACAGATCCATTGATGAGGTAAAAAAAACCAAATTTTATACAAGTTGGGATGATGGAAAGCAAAGTGAGAAATAGGTAGAGAATAATATGAAAAATTCTCATTTCATTTGCATGACCTTCATTGATGATGACACTAATTCATCTAATGATGAAGAGAGGTTTGACCTTTTATGCAATGAGCTTTTGTCTTTTCAAAATCTTTGTAATAAATTAAATAAACAAGTCAAATATAATGATCAAGAAATATCTTTGTTGAATTTAACTATTTTTTATCTTAATAAGAAACTCTCAAAGCTAAGGGTTTAAAATGAAAGGCTAACCTTATTCTTAAAATAAGCCAAAGTAGAATTTGTAGACATGAAATAAGTAAATGAAAGAACGGTAAAGGAAAAGGAATCTCTTCAAATGGTACTGGTAGAAGGAAGAAGTGCACATAATAAGAGTGGTTTGTAATGCTACAACCAAGAGCAGCCACATTTAAACCCATCACAAAAAAATGACCCTTTAAAGGAAAAAGGTAGTACATCAAAATCAAGGGAAGCTCCTATTCATCAAAGTGATCCTAAAAGTTTTCATCATCCTAATCCCTCATACTATCATAGGAGGATTAGGTGCTATTATTGTCATAAATTATGACATAAGCAATGGGAGTGCAATATTAAGTATTATCATACAAATAGTTGGTCATATCATAGGACTTCTTGGTCTTATCAAAGTGCACTAAGAAAGGTTTTTTTCTTGCGGAATCATAAGGGATATTGGACATCAACTCAAAAGAAAAAAGAGACTAAGAAAGAATGGAGAATTAAAATGTAGGAATAGTGGAATCAAGATACTCTTACTAACAAATTCGTAAAAGGACATTGAAGAAGTTTGGTTGAGAAAACAATCCTCAAAAGGGGAAATTCCTTCTATAGTTCTCTAAGTATCATTTCCTTTCAATAGAATAGTAGGTAAGTAGAGGTAAGGTTTTATTTTGTAAGCATCTATTAAGACTATAATCCAATGGCACCTTTTCCACAACCCCATCCTATTTTTGTAAAGACATCTACTCCAAATAAAAGACATCTATATAAAGATGTCTACTCATGAACAAAGACATATCTCTAATTTTTCTTGCTTCATAGAAAATACATCTACTGTGTATGAGAGATGTCTATTGTGGTTTTAAAATATAGATAATATTTCTTCCTTCTATAAAAGATGTCTTCTTTTTCATTTAAATTCCTTGTTCACTATTTCTATTAAAGTCAAAACCCCCCAGTTCTTTATCATATTCTTTCATTTGAATCCACAAATATGACTAGGGCTTTACTATCAATAGTGATTTTGTCAAAGATATCCTGCAAGGAATGTTTGAACGTCTAAGATGCCACGTAAGAAGAAATCTAGAGGAAGTTCGAACAGTGCACTACCCACTTACATTCTCCAATTTCATAGTACAAGCACACAACAAAAGTTTGAGGTCACTCAAACCACAAGAATTATTTCTGAGCATTCTCTATCTTCCCTTACTATTTGAAAAACTACATTAATGGATTATTTTAAAGCTTTGAACTGGGACTCCTTCATTGCAATGAATTTTCTAGTTCCTACAATGTTAATTATAGAATTCTATTATAATATTATTATTACAAATGCTATTTTTGGGCCATTCACTTCCATAGATGAGGGTCTTCTCATCGAGGTCTCTTCCTAAGTTGTGAATGCAATTCTTGTGATCTCCAATCTCAATGTCTTCTAGGTAACCATTGATTCCATGCATTACATTTATTCAAATGGTATCATTCTTGTAATAAATGATGAATCTTATAATGTGTTGGTTAGAGGTTATGTTGAAAGAAGCATGATGCCTGTTAATGCTTCCACCTTGTCTCTTATTGTATTGTATAACATTATGATAAAAGGAGGAAGTTACAGTTATCTACTACCACCCTAAGCCTATGTGCTTTATTTTCTTCTCACATGACTACATGTAGATTTGGGGCATACACTCTATCAAAAGATGTTGAGTCTTTTTTTGAAGGAAAGAATCCTTGGGCATCCCTACCTCATAAGTTTGTTGATTTATTAGAAGGGTGTGCCTATTCTAGAAATGCCTTTGCTCAAAGGCATGAGAAGCCTCAACAAATATTTTGAGAATAGGAATATTTTAAATGTGGCTAAAGTAAGACCTAACACTAGATCACAAAAGAAGAAGAAGAAGAAGAAGGCATCCTCTTAGCTAAATAGATCAAAATCCATTAGTGCCTAGATTAGTTCTTCACTAAAGAAGCTTCTCCAACCTTTTGCATGAGCCATCTGGAAGCTTGGGAGAAATCTCTCTTACCTACATAAAATTTTGGATGGAATTGGCATTTCTCTTCCTTCTGATAGATAACTATTTAAGGAGGTTACTACTCCTTTGATTTTTGACAATGAGGAGGATATTCCTATCCCCTCGAGGGATTCTATAGTAGTCAACCCTTTGAATTCTTATGACTTAGGGATGAAGTCTAATTTAGACCTTAATACATTGCCAACTTATGTCTAAGGGGAGCATCATGCTCCCATGCAGTTGCCTAAGCATCATGGTCCTACACAAGTTGTCCATTCAATCCTCCATCAGCCTATGATCCTAGCTCAATTGAGTTGTAGGCTATGGAGAATATCTTTGGAACCACATCTTAATGGGTACAAGCTTAATAGCCTCTAGTTTAGTTAGATCCTCTAACTTCATCTCAATTTCAAGTAAAGCATTGGCCGTGGTGAGCTCTGATTTAGTATATTGAGCCCTCTGATGAGGATGAGCAAAAATTGAGTTGATACATCACTACTAATGATGATGATGAGGAGGAGACTTATTTTCCATCCAAATCCGTGAAAGGATTAGAATTTGAGGATGTGACCAAGGTCAATGATTAGAGACCTCACATGACTATTTTTCTGTCTCCTTTTTATTAATGTCCAAAAATGAGGAGAAGTTTTTGTTTCTCACATATGTGATTTTTGCGACTTTACACATATGTGATTGATTTGGTGTTCAACATATGGTTGTTATGACATTATGGATTTATGTGAACAATTGGCTATATTACAATTTGCAAATGATTATAGATAGATGATGTTTCTCTTTGTTACCTCTATGTGGTACACTTTTGATATTTACTTTTGCATTTACATAATTTTATTTTTTTATGTACTAGGCAACTAACTCAAACCTCAACACTTTATCCTAGTCCCTAGATACCATAGAAATTTATATGTCTTAATATATTTCTTCATATTTAAAGTTAAGTTTTTGTGCTTTATTCTTTTTAATGCTATTCAAAAATAGGGTGAGTATATATTTTGGATATTTTCATGTCTGCTAATCCATTTTCTTAAGTTTTTAACATCACAAAAAAGAAGATGATTATTGACCTTTTGGTATGTCAAAATGTTAAGAAAACTGGAGTACAAGGATGGTTGTGTTATTGTTATGTTTGTACGACAAGAACTTGGAATGAGAAAAGAAGGCATGCATAAGATTAAGAATGTGGACAAGAAAAAAATGAAGCATGTAAAAGCTCAAGAACATGGACAAGGAATGAAAATTTCTAAGTGAAAAGAAGAAGTTTTAGAAAATATTTCTTCAAGAAACAATAGATGTCTACTACCAAAGAAAGACATCTCCTTGATGATAAATATGTCTTAGCCAAGTTGAAGACTAAACAGACAAAGATGTCTCTGAAAAGAAATTCACGTCTTTCTAGAGAAAAAGATGTCTTTCATGAGAAGAATACATCTTTCCAAAATGAAGGTCTGATGCAACAAGATGTCTCAACCTTGAAGAAGATGTCTCCAGTGGCTATTAGATAGCTGTTGAACAAATTTTGAGCTAATTTTAGAAACATATTGGCTATAATAAGACTTCATTCCATTAGAAAATGTGCAAGCATTGTTGTACCTTAATGTGTCATACCAAGAAATCATTGTAATCATCATTAGTATGATATTTTTTTTCATTGTACTATCTATTGTCTATTGTAATTTGTCAAAGTGAGCTATACTTCATTGTACAAGGATTAGCAAGTTTAGTTGCATTTCTATCTTGCGATTTTGGATTGTCTTGTTTCCCTGAGGATTGAGCTTCTTGGCATCCTATGGAATTGAGTGGTTGTGTAGCACCACAACACTTCAGAGTAGAGCTCAAGTTGTAAAGGTTGTGAAATCTTGGAAACCACATTCTAAGCTTGTCAAGACCTTATGGGATTGAGTGGATTCATAGCATTAGATTGCTCCAGAGTGGAGCTTAAAGCTTGTACAAGGTATGATACCCTTCAAACCACATTCTAGAGCAACAAAGTTCAAAGGTGTGGTTGCAAACTACCCTTCAATTATGGATTATCCAAGTTGGGGAACCATAGTAAATTTGGTATATGCTTTTTCTTAATGAATTTTAAATTTGGGGAACTTATTCATCCCCCCTTCTAAGTTCAACAATTCATAGAGACTTCCAACATGGTACCATTGCCTCAAGGATGGAATTCCATTTGTGATAACAATTGCTAATTCCTATGAAAAATATCAGGGAGTGTCTAGAAAATGGGATTGGGAAGTATTCGGATTATGGGGTTTGAATGTAGAACATAGTTTGCTAATTCCAATGGACATCAAGCTCCTTCCAAACTCCTTATGCACCAGAGCACCTAAAATCTTTACTTTTTGAACATTTTAGTTTATGCATTTTTAATTTCAATAAAGTTATAGTTCATTGTTGTGCATATTTAAGTTAAATTTTTTATTTCTATGTCTATTTTAATTTTGAATCTATAATTTCCATGTTCATTTACACCATTGATTACGTTTCTATTTGAATTCAATAAGTTCCTAGGTGATCAGCCAAATTATTTAGGGCATCTTAATTCTCATTTTTTGGAGGCCTTGGGGATTTAACTCTAAAACTATTCTAGTACCTAGGATTTTTTGGTTTTCATTCTAGCAACTGAATTTTCTAGGTCCAATGATTTTCTAGAGTTAGAATGAGGGCTTCTATCCAAATTCTTAGTCTAAAAATCATTTTTCAAGCTATTCTAAATACTAAGTTTGTTACATTTTCAAATTTTAAAACCTACCAACATATTCCATCAAAGCCAAAATTTCTACCCAAAACTTTTCCCAAATACCCTAACATAGTTGTGGTAAGTGAGTTGGATTTCTACTCTACTTTCAGAGGAGTTACTGGATTTCTTGAAACAACCATAGTTTACCTTGAAAACCCAAATCCAAAACATAGTTTCATTCAAAAACCCAACTACATTTGCTATGAAATTCTATAGTAGGGCCAATATAGACATCTTTAGGACTCCAACATATTCATTGGAAAACTCAAAATTTTCATATTTCATTTTCTGAAACCAATGTACATAACCTTTTGGCAAAACTTTTCCAACTGGATTTTCCAACTGAAACCCCATTTTCACTACCTACCTCATCGTAGTTTTTTGGAAAATATAGTTGTCTATTGCACACCATTTAGTGTAGAAACTACCCTTGGAAACACTAGAATAGTTGGTATTACCAACTTTGAAACCATAACATCCATTTTTTCAAGAGTGGTATACACAACTTACATTGTAGTAGCAGTGTCAACAGTCGTTTCCATTTATAGCCAACTATACTGTTGGAAAATCCAACTTGCTAAAAGTTTTACTAAAAATAGTAAGAGGTCAAAACAACATCTTTTGATAATGTCTTTTAGTTTATCAACAATTCTACCACTTAACCTAACAAATATGGCATCCAACCAAGATGTAGTTCATGTTTATGAGCCAAAAGACCCTACAGTCATAAAATGAAGATAATCACTTAGGCAAAGGAGAAAAAACCTAGATTTTGTGATTATCAACTAGGAGTTCTACAACTTCCTCTATGCTAGGATACAAGCTGAATTCCTATGACCATGCTCTGAATCTAATGCTAAGCATCAATTTGAAACTATACACTAGGATGGGAAAGAATACATCCCATCTCCTTATGACCAAATCTCCCTCACTAACTTTTATGCACAAATGCTCATACAAGTCATAGAGGTTGATGAGTTTAGTGAGGGAATTAGCTTAGAGGATTTTCAAGAAGAGGAAGATGAGTTTGAGGCTGAACAAAAGCTAAACATTTTTATTGGAAGTCTTGTCCAATCTTCAGCTCCCTAAATAACTACACCCAACTTTACATCTCTTACCTCATTGATGGGACAAGTCAATTGGTCCAACTTTTCTTCTATCCTTCCTACCATGTTTGGGTCCATGCCTATCATTGCCACAAACTAGACATAACCTATGTCTTATTCCACCTTCTTGTTCTCATCGATACCCTTTTCCACACAACTTCACTCTATTCACCCAAAGTTAGGGATGTCTACTTCATCATCTCCCTTTGTCATACTAGCGAGACCCTCATTGGAAGACTAAGCAACATAGGCCTCTCATACTTCTTTTGTTCCCTTCATGTTACAAGTTCCAACTCAAACATTTTTCCTTGTTTAACTCACCTATGATGATGGCCACACAACCTCTTCCCTCTATGTAAATGTCAATTGTATAATCTCAAGCTTTACAACTTCCTCCTCAACCATCAATACAAGCATCGTAGCCCACGAGGATGCCCCAAGGCTTAGATCAAGCCTTTCAAATGATTCAAAACCTTAATGAAGAGCTAAAAAAACTCAAGGCCAATACAACTCAGATGGTCAAGGTTCTAGACTTCTACCAAGATAATCCTATAATCCCTACTATACCTCAAATAACCTTACCCACGAGCTTGCCTATTCCAAACTTCACCATGTACAATGATGAAGGGGATCCAAACAGACCTGTAGTCACCTTTTGGTCTAAGTGCCTCTTGTTGTAAGCTTAGCCACATATGATATTGAGGATTTTCCCTATGATCCTCAAAAGTAAGGCCCTAGATTGGTATTGAACCTTGCCTAGGGGTTGCATCTCTTTCCTTGAGGACTTGATTAACCAATTTGTCAACCACTTAAAATACAACTTAAAGCCAAATGCTACATTGAACCAACTAATGAAGGTAAAGTAGAAGCCACTTGACTTAGTCAAAGGGTTCATTCAAATGTGGAACTCAACACTTAATGAGATTCTATAGCCTACTATTGAAACTCACCTCTTGACCATCTCTAAGGGAATAGTAAATAACTTTATCAAGTCAAATCTTTCTTCCTAGAGTCCCGATTAATAGGCCAAGCCTTTTTGTAAAGTAAGAGCATTAAGGATGTAGCTAAGACAAGAAATGATTTGGCCTACATAGCATACAAAAACCAACACACAAGGAGATATAACAATAAAACTAGGCAAGAACACACTGCAATGGCTATAGTAACAAAGATTGTAAATAAGAAGAAAGGCAAGGGACACCACCTTGTAACACATGTTTTGAGTCATCCCAACTGTCCACTTCCTGTGCCTCAAATCAGCTAAGAGCAATCTTTGGATAGAAGGATAGGTCTAAGTACACTAGGTTTTCTATGAATCCCTTTGAGCTTATTAAACATTTTCTTAAACATGATTATATACAACATAAACAACTATTTGAAGAGGCTCATAAGAGGCACGACCATCTTTGTGAGATAGCTAGAGATCCAAAAATAGTAATTTAGAATCAATAGGTTTTGCCATTATCATTAAATGACTCACCATGACATCTATTTTTTCCTAGCATTAAAGGATGAAAATGATAGTTTACAATCAAAAATATGAAAATGATAGTTTACAACCAAAAATATGAAAATCATAGTTTACAACCAAAAAATATAAAAATGATAGTTTACAACAAAAAATATGAAAATGATAGTTTACAACCAAAAATATGGGAATGACATATTAGAACCAGTATTTTGGTTTCCATTATGAATCTCAAGAGCCTTGGGACATATTCCAAATTCCATTCACATCAAATACCTAGTCTCTAGTCCCACATGTATGCCATAAAACCTTAGGCTTGGGATAGGAAATCATTTGTCAACATGGGTGCAAATTGAGCTACAAGAAATCCCAAAACTCATGAAGAAATTGGTTATTCCAAGTGACTACACTGACTTAGAGCATAGTTAAATGGAATATCATGTCTTTTACCACCTCCTAGCAGCCCATCCACATTATGCTTTAACCCATGAAACTCTGTGACCAAACTCTGTGACCACCTCCTAGCAATCACTAAGCACCAAAATAGCTTTAAATTATGTCACAAACTAGTTTTTGTGAGTAATTACACTAGCTAGAACCATGACTATGCTAACTTAGCATAGTCAAAAATGGAATAAGATTCTTCCTACTCAACAAGCTTCTAATTGATACCAAAACATCCATGCCATGTTTCAAAACCTAGCTAGAGCTCCAAAGAACTCTAAAAATCCATGAAACATACTATATTATACCACAAATCAGTCAAAACCTATGACTACACTAAAGGAATCTTGTGACTATGCTAGCCCAACATAGTCATAGAATATCCAAGTGGGATTTATCATAGAAATAATAATAAGCCTTCAAAACATTGTTCCATAACTTCTACACCTTCCCATGACTCCCAATGATCTTAGAGTGTTAATCCATGAAGTGAAAATCCACCCAAAACACAGTTTCCAATTTCAACTACACTAAGGATTGCATGCCTATGCTAGTCCAATGTAGTCATCAGTAGAACCTAATGTAATCCAGATGGGAAACCCCAAAATGGGTCATAAACAACTCAAATTGACTTTCAAAAAATCCTAGAACCCTTTTGAAGCTTGCTAAGACCACAAAACCCTAGAAATCAAGCCAAAACACATCATGTTTCATTTCAAACCTTTCAACTACACTGAGGATTACATGCATACACTTGGTCAATGTAGTTAATAGGTATATGGCTTCTCCAAGTTTCAAGCAACCACTATAATTGATAATTTCAATGCTAAAACCCATGCTAGGAGCACTAATAACCCTATAAATCCACAAGCATTGTTAATCGATCATGAAACTCACCTAGAATCAAGAGTTATGCATGACTATGGTAGGGAAGCCTGTGACTATGTTCACCTAAAGTAGGTCCATTTTAGTCATGATCCTAGAATAGTTGGATTAATATCTCATGATCGAAAATGACATAAAACTTGATTTAAGAAGCCTAAAACCTTATGACCTAGAAATTGATCACAATTGAACATTATTTGACCAAGAAAAGCTTAAACCTTATCCTCACTATGTTGAGGCAAGTTGTGACTACGTTGGCACAACATAGTCCTAGTGTAGCCATGTTTTGTGGCACAGTTGACCAGCATCATACCACTTTGAATAGCATACAACATGACTTTGAATAGCCCAAAACCCTATTCAAATTCATCAAACTAAAATCCAACCTTGTTTCAACCATGAAAATACCAAATAACTATCAACCTAGTTAAACCCATGCATGACTATGCTAGCCCAGTGTAGTCTAGTAGAAAATACCATAAAAATTATTTTTTCTGCCTAATTTCAACTCTTGAATGGCAAATTCACTCCTTCCAAGAGCCTACACTACCCTAGGAAGCTGGTAGAGCACTAATTCCAACCCTGATACCCAATGAATTTGTTTATGCTATGTGACTATGTTGGGGCCTTCCTTGACTATGCTAGCCTAACATAGTCACAACATCATTTTCAACTTCCAAAAAATAAAAATAGAGTTGAAGCATACCAATCTTCAATCCCAACCCTCACACTAGCTATTTCAATCATCAAGAGATCAAAAATGACCATATTGAATTTGCAAAATTGTTCATCAATGCTGACTATGTTGGGGCATGCATGACTACGTTGGCTAAACATAATCAACAGTACAACCCAATGTAGTCACAAGAAAAAATGTCAATTTTACCCTGAAACAACTCTAAAATGACCTCATCAAATACCCAAACTCCCCTAGCAACCTTGTAGCCTCATGTGATAGCCCACTAAGGTCTAAATTTGGTAAACTCTAACCCTTTTTTATCAATATTGACCATTTTTCACTAGATTTATTCCACTTTGTGAGTGTGCATGTTGTAGTTGGGATAGTGCTAGCTTAGTCAAAAAAGTTCATTTACTATTTATAGTATCTATATGGGCTTTGGTGGTTATAGTATATCCAAACTTACTATAAATGGTCATCTACACTGAGAATTGATAACCATTACACTTGCAAATAGACAGCAATCTATTAGTAATCATGACTGTGATGTATAGAGTCTAAAATAGCAATTTTTTAACCTATTAAAACCAAACATGAACACCTTAGTTTGGTTCTAAAACCTTGAAGAAATTCCACTTGAAAGAATTTTTGGCATTTTTTTGCAGCCAAGAGAGAAAATTGCAACCAAGAATTCTTGGTTCCAAAACCTTTGTAACATTGCAACATCTTTGAGAGAAAATTGGTGTCTATGCTAGGCATTAGAGAATTCGAACATGTTTCCACTACCTCAAGGATGGAATGCCAATTATGACCATATTTGAAAACTCTTATGGAAACTAGCAAGGAGTTGTTGAAAACTAGGATTGGGAAGTATCTAGATCATGGGGTTTGAGCATAGAACATAGCCTGCTAGCTCTAATGGACTTCAAGCACCTTTTTGTGCACCCAAGCATCTAAAATATATACATTTTTAACCTTGTACTTTATTCATTTTCAATTCCAATAAACTTATAGTTCATTATTATGTAAATTTAAGTTAAAGTTTTCATTTCTTCGTCTATTTTCATTTTAGATTTGCAATTTCCATTTCTATTTACACCATTGATTACATTTCTATTTATGTTCCATAAGTCCCTAGGTGACTGGCTAGACTGTCTAGGGCATCTTGAATCCCCTTTTTTGGAGGCTATGAGAATTCAAGGCTAAAACTATTCCAACACTTGGTATTTTCTAGTTTCTATTACAACAACCAAATTTTCTAGGTCTAATAAATTTCACATAAACTAACAAAACATTTTGATTAAAATAAGCCATTTCATGATGGCCAAGTGGACGTTTAGTATTATACTTCCATTATCAACAAAGGTAACTTATATTCAAAGAGATGCATGATGGAAACAAACATAGATGATGAAATTTATTTTTTTAGCATACAAGGATTATGCTATGTGTTACCTTGTAAGGGTTTGATCATTAAAACTAATATACATCTCTTAAATTTGATTAGAAGGATATTTTCTTACAAAAATGTTTTATATGCCAACTATTTTATTATGTGCATCCTAGGAATTACGTTTCTTATTTTTTATTTATGTTTATTAAAATTTTTCTTTTAAGATTTGAAGAGAAGATTGGCTTATAAAAAAATGCTTTCTTCTTTTATTAAAATTTTTAAATTTATAAAAGCTCTTAGTTTCTTTATTTTCACTTGGATAGGTGGTAAGCATGGAAACAAACAAGGAGATTCCAATTACAAAGAAAATTTGGAGGATCTCCACTTTGCTGCACTTATCAAAGGCGATCATGCATGATGGCGAAGTGAATGGACACATGGCCAATTCATCTTCCTCTTGAAAAAGGATTAGAGGTAACAAAATTAGGAGAAATCCTCATAAAAGGATTAGGGAATGATTCCTAACCCTTCCCAATTCATCAATCTCAACCTCAAATAACCTCAAATCTTGTTTTCTCTCTCAAGTTGACAAGTTTACTAATCCCACAATAGCTTCTTGTAACTTTACTAGCCTCTAAAAGCTTAGTGGAGAAATAATTAGAAATTACAATTTAAGGTTCCCCCAAAAATTATTATATGCACTAGCAAGATATGTTCATAACTAGAGAGAATCTTAAACTTTTTTCTCTTGACCATTAATCCTTTCTTCACATATGCAATCAAATCCAATCCTAATATCATCAACTTGCAAGGAGCCATGTCTAAAGTAGTAAAACTTGAATAGATTACTTTCACAAACTCTTTACAATTCCAATTTGGAACTCTTGGCCTAGGTTCTCAAACCTCAATATTCTTGAATCCTTTTCAACAAAATCTTCCAATCTTCAAATCTCTACTAAATATTCAAAGTCTAAATGCTTCCTCTTCTTTACATCCTCAAAGGCTTTGCCTAAAAGATGATCAATCAAAGGTCTTAATTCAATCAATTATCAACTCTCCTTCCATGCCTTTCATCCCTAACCTTGATACATCACAAACCTTCAACTTATCTAAAGTTGAGAGTCAACCTCCAATGGATCAAATCTTAATCACCCTACAAAATCTTTCTAGTGAAGTGACTGAACTAAAACACAACAATGTTAAAATAAGAAATCAACATAACGAGGCAAGTGAAAACCTAGGATAAGTAGCTCTTAGTGAATATTGGAGGTTGCATAACATCAAAAAAATTCTAAGAATTTTTACCCTTAATTCCAAGCCTTATATGGGGATATCACACAAGAATTACAAAACAACCAAAAGGGAAAAGCCCACTAATGGTTCTAGAAATCCCCAGTGAAACTGAAAATGAAGTAGTAACATCATTTGAGCAAGTCATGATCAATGAACCTACGCCTAAAAATGCATGATTCTGGAAGATTAGCGACTTTGTCAACAACTCTAGTGACCTAAAAGAAAACACATACCTTCCTCTTAGTAGATAAAACCACAATATGACATCTGAACAACAAACACAAACTAGATCATTACAAATCCATAATCATTCTAATCAAAACCAACTTGAATCTAGAGGTGAGGTGAAAGCTTATGATCTTATAGAAGATTTGAAAAGAGTTAAGGCTAACATATCCATGTATGAACTATTACAACTTAAAGAAGCAAAAGAAGCTATACATGGATTTATCAAAGAACCTGGAGATAAAGGTAAGACCCCTATAAATGAAAAAAAAAATTCATTTTGTAGATCCTTGACCCATCCATTCTTCACCAACAAGTCAAGAATGACCAACCTCCTCTTCTAACCACTTTAGTTATACTAGAAAAGAATGTTCATAATTTCCTAATGGATTCATGAGCTACCATAAATGTAATGCCTCTTGAGGTACATAAAACTTTAGGATCCCACATGATTTTCCAAATAAGAAGTGTTATCCAACTTGATGGATCCAACATCCATGTAGTAGGATCACTTAAAGATAGTTAAATTTTCCAAAAGCAATATCCTAATTTTTCATGTCATATAGAAATCTTAGTAGTTGATATGAACCTACTTATGACATGTTGCTATCACTCATCTTCGGTGTCCAATTTAGAGGTTTCTTTAGATCTAATTTATTAAAACTCATTATTCTAATTAAAGGAGGATCTAGACATCTAATAATTCCTAAAGATAATCTTTCCATTATCATGTCATCTCAAGTCCTGATGAATCCCATGTCATGTTAATAGATCAAAGTGTAGACTTTGTAGATTTATAACTTCTTGTGAATCAAATCAATAATTTTTATGAAGATAAGAATTCTTTAATGAGAGCATAAAAGACATATGTATTAGAATATTTTATCATGTTAGAACATATTTGTAGAGCTAAAAACCACATTCTTGAGGCTTTAGCACAAGTTGCTTGTATTCTTGACCTTCCATTTTCTTATGGAGCTTGGGATTCTAAAATTATTATAGAGAAGGTTGATTGTTACTACATCCCTGATAATGTGCTATCTTTACAAGTGTTTGATGATGATCATCAAATTACTGGTTTTCTTACTAGTCAAGGGGAGTTTTACAATGAAATTCTTAAAGCTTCACACACTTACTCAAATTAATTAATCCCTATAAATGAAGTTTCACCTAATGCTATTGCTAGGAAAGCTCAATTTGAGAAAATGGATAATGAATTGAGGTCCAACAACATAAATATTGACAAATATTAGCAGAAACTAAAATTTCTTTACTAAAAAAAATAGATGAAGAACACCCTATTTGAATGGGTAAACATTTAAATTTTCAAAAGAAGGGTATGTTAATCGCATTGCTATATGAATTCAATGATGTTTTAGCCTAGTCCTATGAAGATTTAAAGGTTTATAATCCATTCATCATTACCCACAAAATACCAGTTAGACCTAAAACTAAACCTTTTAGATAAAAATTAAGACCCGTTAATCCTAAAATCGAACCTTTAATGAAAAAGAAGATTGATGAACTCCTAAAACCTAAAATCATATATCCTATTAGACATTCTAGTTCGGTATCAAACTTGATTCTTGCATGTAAGAAATCTAGAGAGATATGATTATGAATTGACTTTAGAAATATTAATGCATCTTGTATTAAGGATAACTATCCACTTACGCTTATGGAGGAGTTTCTTTAAGTAGTAAATGATACACAAATATACTCATTCATAGATGGATACTTAGATTATAACTAGATTCTTATGAATAATAAAGATCAATATAAAACAGCTTTCATTACAAAATGGGGAACATTTCAATATGCCAAAATGTCTTTTGGATTATTGAATGTAGGATCAACCTTTCAACGTACCATGGATAAAACTTTCAAAGAAATGATTAAGAAAAACATAGTCATTTATTTAGATGATTAAACAATTTTCTCATATGATAGAGGGACCCATATTCAAGATCTTAAATATATATTTTTAAGATATAGGAAATATTATATGATATTAAACACTAAGAAGTCTATATTTGATGTACAAAGTGAAAAATTCCTTAGTTACATAGTGATAAGATAAGGTATTTCTATTGATCTTAAGCATGTCAACACTATCCTAGAAATTAGTTATCCATTATCCAAAAAGGATTTAAGAGCTTTCTTTGGAAATATTAACTTTATTAGGAGATTTATTCCTATGTTAGCTAAACTAGTAAGACCTCTTAACATAATGCTAAAGAAAGATGAGAACATTAGATGGACTACTGAATGCAAAAATGGTTTCTTAGCTATAAAAGAAGATGTAGTTGAAGCTCTAGTTTTAATTGCTTCTTGGTATGAGAATTATTTTTTTCCTATATGTCTTTGCAATTGATCATATAGTAGTTGCCATTTTTACTCACAAGATAGCTAAATAGGAAGAACGCCCCATCGCTTATATGTCCAAACCACTTAAAGATGTTGAGTTATGATATTCTCCCATAGAAAAAAAACTATATGTAGTGATTAAAGCTTTAATAAAGTTTCAATTTTACCTTTTAATATTGAATATTATCATAATTATTCTAGATCCCACTATTGTTACTCTAGCAAAGCTCCAAGATCCTTTAGGAAAAAGAGCCAAATGGATTATAAAGTTGCAAGAATATAAAACTCAGTGGAAGGTAGCCAAATTAGTAAAAGGAGCTAGTTTAACCAAATTAATAGCCCAAGCATCAATCCTAGAAAAATCAAATGTTCCATTTAAGCTTGAACCCACACCTATACATGTGTTACAACTTGAAGATAATAACCTAGTTCCATTTGCACCAAATTACCTAAATGATCCTTGGTACAAAGATATCAAATATTATTTAACTTTCCATCATTGCCCTTTAGACATATCTAGGTACAAGTGTAAACTACTAATCTAAATATATCATGGTTAATGGAAATCATTTTAGAAAGAACTTTGAAGGAGTTCTTCTTAGGTGTTTAGATAGAGAAGAGGCCAATGATGTGGTAAAAACCTTACATGATGAAAGAGACCTAGGCTATCGATCTTTAACTCACAAAGATTACAAAGGCTAGTTATTACTAGCCAACTAGGACTACTGATGATTATAATATATCAAAACATTCAATCCAATGTCAAATATTCAAAGGAAGAGATTCTAAAAGCTTAACACCTCTACAACTTATCATTGAAGTAAGACCTTTTGCATAATGGGCTCTTGATTTTATTGGAGCCATCAACCCACCATCATCAGGCCAAAAGAAATTTATTTTAATGATAACTGACTACACTACACATTAGCTATAAGCCAAACCAAATAGAAGAGCTACATATTGTGAGATTATCAAGTTTCTTAAAGAAGTTATCATAACCCAATGTGGACATCCATATGCACTAGTATTCAACAATGTTCATGCCTTCATCTTAGTAGAAATCACTAAATGTGCTATGAATAATGAAATCCTAATCAAATGCGTTACAAGATATTATCCTTAAGGAAAAGTCTTAGTAGAATCTTCCAAAAAAAAATTTCTAATTGAAGTTTAAAAGTTGATTAATGATAATCCAAAATCTTCGTATGAAAAAGTAAAATGAGTTCTATGGGCAAATTGTATTCATTACAAAAAATCTCTCAACTTAACTCCTTATGAGATAGTTTATGGTAAATAACCTATATTATCCATTAACCTACAAATTCCTATTTATGAGTTTTTTCTAGATTACCAAAATCCTAATGAAAGCCTTATCGCTAGATCTTATGATCTTTGAGATATTAAAATTAAATGTTTAAAAGCAGTGAAAAACATGTAAAATCATCATACCATTATTAAAATATGGTTTGACAAAACGTTTGCCTCTAAATGCTTCCAAATAGGCAATCTATTCTTCAAAAGAGATAGAGATTCTAGGGGAAAAGGTCCTCAAAACAAGTTGTCACCAATGTGATTGGGACCATACTAAGTCATGAAGGTTGTAGCCCCTAATTTTTGCAAGATAGCCGACCTTCATGGCAACAAGTTCACTAGAAACTTCAGCGCATTTTACCTTAAATATTTTTATGCTAGTGTTCCACATGGACACCTAGTAGATGAGTAATTTAATAAATTATAGTTATAAATAGGTATGTATCTATGTATACATATACATATATATCCATATAGGATGCATCAGATATCATAGATTGAAAAATTAGATCGAACTGGATAATCAAATGTCCTTTTTATAAATCAAATCAAAAAAATCGAAATAAATAAATGTAAGAATTAGATTAAAATTATCAATATTAGCAAAATAGAACACTTATATTCACCCATGTTTATAGCTACATTTTCTAATTGTCTTTGATGAACGACAAGGTACCCGTACACCCAACCATACAAATCAAAAAGTGTTCATGCATGATCCCATCAAATTTCATGGACTTTGTTGTTTCCAGTGCATTAGCCCTTTAGGAAGTGAATCTACCCTTAAGGTCAATCATTGTCTTCCCAATTACACTTGTGACATTTATTGGTATGGTTAAGTGTAACTAAGGCATTTGATTTTTATCATTTTTTATGTTTTATAGATCGATGCTCAAATATGGATAAAATTAATTTGATTAACTAATATAAATTAACTAATTTACTAGAATTTAACTAATCCTAACATAAGTATCCATTTCCACTTTCCATACATGTCTTGAACCCACATATCTGCTACTAGGTGACCAAGCGCTATACTACTAGGTGTACCAAGTAATAATGTTGCTAGGATTACTAAGCGAATACATGTTACACTCGAAGTGAGCATACTAATGTATTTAATTTATCTAGTTTAATGACCTCATTAACTTAATTGCTAGAAAATATTTGCAAAATAATTGAGAAAAATTAACAAATAATTGAAAACATGGAATGCATAAATAAAATATCTAATCTAGCCAAAGTGCTACAAGGTTTATTAGAAAGTTCATCTTTATTGTTGCATACACAATCATGCTTAGGTACAACAATGCTTGAATAAAGATCTATACACTCAATGACTCCTACTATGAGCACTTAGGGGAAAAAATTCTAACTTTTGAATGGAAAAAATGTAAGAGCTTTGCTACTACTGAAATCTATATTGCCATAAATGCTACTGGTAGACAAATATTTATAAGTGATAGAAAAACACTACATTGATGAGGCCTTATTGATGTAGGAAAAGATGCATCAAGAAGGCTTTGTCAACAGAGCCAACCAATGATGACTCATCATACCCCCACGATTGAATGAAAACTCATCCTCAAGTTCTTTTACAAAATTGAATAGGTATGAGATTATTGAATAAGTTTTCTTCAACAAGGCAAACTAATTGACTTTGACAAAAAGTGGAGTGCCTGGGTGTATGGATCAACACATTACAAAAATGGTGGTGTTCAAGACACAAAATTGAACACCATGATACAACTCTTCAAAAATTGAACAACATGTTCCTTGATGATGTGAAGCTTATTGGAGAAGATCAAATAGTCCTAGGTAGTGGTCATTCCTAAGGCTCCGAGGGACCTCATTGGCTTCATGCATTGGCAATGGTTGAGGCAGCTATGATTGTCCTGCTACTACTACAACTTCAAGTGGGTGGCAAAATTCATCTAGTAGTGCTTTCATTTTCTCCTTCTTACTCCTAGGATCATGCACCATCCACGTAGCTTTCCCAATGTGGGTTGGAATGGGCACATCCCAAGGACACGAGATCACTTGAAACAACTCCTTAACATTGATGAACTAGGTAGCAAACTATTTGCATTTAACATTGAATGCTCTCATTATGTTTTTGAGACCCTAGTAGTCATTCATCCATCTAGCTAGGTCCTCAATGATGGATCATTAATTTGTGAATCGTTCTTTGAGGACTTTCAGTTTAGCATTAGTAGTCTCAAGCTTTTGCTTGGTGTCCTTATGGTGTTTGAATTCGTCCTCGTATAGCATATATGAGCTAACCACTTGGTTCTCCAATTCCAATTGTGATCATATGGATGTTAGCATTACTAGGTTTGTGAAATGGATATTGGCCAACTCCATATTCTTTGTCATTTTTTTGATTTACAACTCCTTTAAGCAGATCTCTACTTTATTGTAGGTCTCAATCCCATCAAGGATAGGTTGCCACATCTCTCTTCCTTGCTAGACTTGTTGGAAGGCTTTATTTACTTTTGTTTTTGTCATCTGGATTTTTTTTTCATTAATTTCCTTTTGCAAACCAACCTAGTCCCTGTAGTGATTTTTCACTCTTTCAAATTTGAGAGCTTCGTTCTTCTTGGTGGTGATCTCAATGGCAGACTCTTTTCATAGGGTGCATACCTCCTCTATTGATAGATTGTGGTTATCTACAGCCAATTTCCTTAGTCAATATTTACCCTTACAAGCTACTCCTATTTTTGATGAATGAACTCTTTCATTTAATCTTTTTGAGCATCAACATCTCATGGGTGATGATTTTTTTGTAGTCAATGCTTCATTCTCTTGGCACATCTAATTCAAGTCCTTTTTAATTGAGTTATTTCATTTTCTACCACAGACTATTTGAAGACAACCATTACTACTTCCTCCTTAGCCTTTTAAAATCATTCTTAAAGCTATTTGATAGCTTCATCTCTTGTCATTGTTAGGGTAAGGATTACTTGCTCTACAAGTTGGGTACAAAGTTCAACAACTTCTACAACCAAGCATTGATTTTGCTCTTGAACTGTTTCAAGTTGTCCCTTCAAAATGATGCATCTACCCCTTGCACTCAGTAGCTCTGACTAGGTTGCAATGATGTTCTCCAAAAGATCAAAGATGTCTAGAGTCAGTTGCCCAATTCCTACTAGTCATTCCAATAACTGTTTGTGTTAAGATACATTTAATTTTTCATTGATCATGCCTGTAGATGTCTACACATCTTGTAGTGCAAATACATATGGTACAAATGTTTTAGGTGCATGCAGTGCTTCAACTAGATGGTTAGCTACCACTTCTACCACTATCCCCTACCCTTAATGTTGCATCACCAAGATTGTTGCCTCTTCACCTTTCTTCAACTACACTAAGAAAGCGACAACATTCCTAGATATTTTTGGGAATATATGATGTGTTGCTAGTGACACCATCACCTTTCAAGCATTTGGATCTAACCTCGAAGGTAGCTATGTCCTTTGGATAGAGAAAATGGGACCACCCCTCTCCATTTGACTAACTGTTTGGGCCACCTCATTAAGGTGACTCATCACTGGCTGATACATAGATGGATCTGCCCCACTTATTCCTACTTGTTGCTCTTGTTCACTCAAGAGATACTCTTGGATTTGACACAAATGCTCAAGAACTACATGGACCTCCGACACTACCTCCTGAGTGGGTGGTGATGGTGGCAACTCCTCTTCTTTAGTGGTTGTTGGTATCTTATCATTGATGATTTTTTCCCATGAGGCTAAGGGAGCATGCCTAAGAGTAACATTAGAACAATGAACAATGCCTACCCTTTTGCAAAGTTTCCTAATAAGGCATGGAAAGGGTAGGGTCTTCCTTCCATATTCGTTCTCCTTGAAGCACTTCTCAATATCCAAATAAATCAACTGTGGAAGGTTAATAGGAAATTTCCTACTTAGAGCAACACATACTCGAGTGGAGAAAGTAGTCACTTTGCTTGGCCTCACCATTGGATTGAGGCCATAGGCCGCAATCTTGAGATAAATCTGCTCTACCAATGTGAACACACCATACTCCTTATGGTTCACCCTGTAGCATCACTCAGTCCATTTCCTTTTTACCTTACGATTTCCTTTTCTTGATATTTCTGCCAACTGTGTTCCACTATCTGGCAACCCCAGTGCTTGTGCAATAGCCTTTGCTAAGTAGGACACTTGAATGTCCTTGATTTCTACAATGGACCTTGGCCTATGGCTATTTTAGAAGAAATAGGTCTCTCCCATGTACCATTCCACACTAGATGTGATGATTGGCCACATGGGAGAGGTTTGTAATTGTATCTTAACATCCTTTAGAGCTTTTTTCAGAAAAGGCCTAAAGTTTATCTCTTGAAAAACTGATCTTTGGATTTCTCAAGACTTGATGATGTCTAAGAAAACTTGAGTCAGAGTGACCTCAAGCCTTGGCATGGGTCGAAGTGCTTCTCCTCATTGGGATTGTTTGGTAGGCATCTCTTCCTCTGAAATCTATTAAACAGATTCCACTTTGGATTTCTCATAAAGAGGTCTAGTTACATGGGTTACTTCTTATTGTTCTTGGCCTTGTTCCTACTCGCCCCTTCTAGCTCTAGGTCATTTCTCCCATGGTTGTGAGGGTTTTCCTTCTTGTGAACACTTTTGTTTGGATGCCATTTGTAATCACAATAAGATCATGGATTAGTGATCATTGTGTAACCTTAAAAAAATTACAATACCTTAACTCTTGAGGGTAGTTACAATTGGCTAAGTTTTGATTATGGATGATTTAACTAACTCAATTGTTAATTTTATTTATGCATTACAATTGATAAATTATTCCAAAGGTTGTTGGAACGATTAACTTAGAAAAAGTTGATGTTTATATATGCTTAAGGTTATTAACCCTTTGGCAGAGTTAGGAAAAAATTTTGAACAATTTATCAAAAAAACTTAATGTTTTTGGCCCCCACAATAAAGATCTTACCTCCAATAAGTGCAAGATTGAAAAATAGAGTGATTTGAACAAACGGTTTGAAAGTTCTGGGCTTTGGAAGGTTTTGGGCTCTAAAAATTTGCAAAAATTTCCTGTGTGTTATGAGAAAATTGCAAAAAATGCCAAAGTGTCTAGCGATATATATAGTGTTTCTGCATGTCATCGATGAGGCCTCATCAACACAATTGGTTGCATCGATGAGACCTTGTCAATGTAGCTGTTAACCACCATTGATTTTGGTCAAACTTTCAAAATACAAGGAATTTTTTGATGAAATTAGGATCAAATGAAAGCTTAGAAGACCAAGAATAGTATGAAATCATGAGAAGAGGACATTGAAGTTCATAATTTTTAAAAAAACTGGAGAAAATTTTATTTAATGGATGAATGCAATAAAAGATTAAGGAGTACTGAGTGCTTTACATAATGGAAAATACGAAATATAGGATTGTAGCAATGTTAAAGGTAAAGAACCTTAACTAATCAAGCCAAACGATATGTAAGTGGATCCTGCCCATAGCAATCTCATGCCCCTTTTGCCCTTGCATAACCTCAACTAATGGATCTATGGGCCCCATAGTCGATTTAATGATCATGACAAGTTAAGGACCAATCCAAAAGAATCCCAACACACTAGACTAAGACATAGATCATGACATAGAACTAAGCAATGAGGTGAATTATGGCAGCATGGATGGATGATAGAAAAGGTGGAATGGAGTTCCAAATTGAGGTCATAAGAAGTCCCTTGTAAAATTTGTGGTTAAAAGGACCCGAGAAGTTTCATCCTCTATCTAGACCAAAACCATCCGCTTTCAGTGACTTCACATCATCACTCTAAGACTAATCCATCCACTTGAGACACAAGAGTGCTTCCACAAAATAACCATCATTCCACAAAGAGGAGAGAGAGGAGAAGTAGGAAGTAAGAAAGAGAGAGGGGGGGCTTAGTTAGAGGGAACCTTCAGGAATAGGTACATGTTTTTTGAGTTTCATAACTAGTGCTTGTAGTCCTTTTATTTGTTCAAGGCATGTGCTTTGAATTCCCATATTTTTTTTTTGAATAATGGAAACCACACAATGCAACAATGTTATTTTGACTTCCTTCAATGGGTGATATGGAACAGTAAGAAGTTTGTGAAAAATGCTTAAGCACTCAAGCAAGAAGAAAAGTACAAAGAGTATTAATTGCCCTTGAAGTCACACCCTTTACAAACCTTTGGATCCTTCCTAATTCGGGAACTACCCATGTCACCGATCAATTAAAATTTTGTTTTAATGGAAGGGACTTTAAATTTCTAGAACAAGGAAAACCATAGAGTTCATTGTATGGGTGGATGATGTGGACTCACTACTTGTTTCATGAAAAATAAACCATGTCAAGGTCATCAGACATCAAAATTCAAAAATAGAAACCAGACATCGACAATCACAAATTAAGTAAAAACCATCATTACTAAATAGTAGTAGTAGCATTGTGTCCTGTGACAATAAAGCAGATTTATTAGCAAAAATAAGAAAGTGCCACATTTAAACAAATGGAAAAAAATAAAGTGAAATATATAAGAAAGTGTAAACTAATCAAGAAAGTTAAAAGGTACTAAACATGATATAAAATTAGAAAAATTTCAAAATCAAAAACGTGAAAAATAAAAAGGTAGAAAAACTAATAGGCCATGGTAATGGTCAGCACAGATGGCCATCTCCCCCATGACTGAGTTGGAGGGAGGAGATTTAAAAAATAGAATGTGGTTGTTCATCTATTGATGTGGTAGTTACATTGGACAGTCTTGGTTCTAGAAAAGCTTTAACTTATTGGATATTGACCAACTACTTTGTATTTGGGTTGTCAAGTTTGTAAAATATCATGGCCCCAAAGGGAAAGGTTTGATCGATTATATAAGGTACCTCCCACAATGTTTGAAATTTTGTCTTTTGGTGTGTATGTGTGGGGTTCCAGTAAAGAACCTTATCTCCTGGTTGAAGTTTTACTTTCTTGATTCTAAGATCATGATGTTGCTTACTAAATTCCTTATTCACCTCATTTAAGGATAGGGCCACTAAGCGATTTTCTTCTAGCACATTCAGATTGATCAATCTTTTCTTTTGTACTAGACTTAGGTTAATGTTTAAATCATAGTTTTTTAAGAGTGTAGAGAGCTTGGGTTGAATTAGAAGCATTGGAAGTTTCTCGAACACTAACTCATAAGGAGAATATCTAATAAAAAGTTTTCAAGTTGACCTATAAGCCCAAAAAGCATTGTTAAGTTTTGTACTCTAGTCCTTCCTTTATTTGCTAATGGTTCACGTTAGTATTTTTGTAATCTTCTAGTTGGTTACCTCTGCTTGACTGTTAGCTTAGGGGTTGTAAGATGTTGTTAATTTGTGTTCTACCCCCAAGCATTCCATTAATTTTCTAAATTTGGCACCTATGAAATGAGTCTCATCATTAGAAATTAGTGAACATGGCACCCCAAACGTATTTATGATATTTTGTTGTGTAAATTTGGCAATAGTCGATGATGTACAATCAACAATAGCTACTTCTTTTGTCCATTTTATGTAGTAGTCAACTACTACTATAATATATGCTTTCTTGTTAGACATGGGTGTAATGGGACCCATGAAGTTAATGCCCCATATGTTGAAAGGTTCTAATGGTTGAATCTAATGTTGAGGACCTTCCATGTGAGTGATCATCCCCTTGTCATGTTGAAAATGTTCACAAGACTTGATGAACTGGTGCACATCCCTAAAGATTATGGGCCAATATTATCCTACCATCAGGATTTTTATGGCCATGCGTTTACTTGCATAGTGGCCTCCACAAGGTCCTTCATGAGCATCTTGGAGGATGCGTAGTTGATCTTCATTAGGGACACACCAATGGATTAGGCCATCATCACACACCTTGTAAAGGTGTCTCTTGATTTCCATGATGTATTTGACCCAATGTAGAAACTGTTGTTTTTCCCTAAAATCCAAGTCTTATGGCATCTCTTGAGTGAGAAGATATGTGAGGATGCCATTATACCATGTTGCTTTTTCAGGTGTTTGTTCACTTATTGCTCCAATAAAGAGGAGTTCATCTAGAAACTAATTAGAGAGCGGGCTCTCCTCCTCTTCATTATCCCATCTTAAGTGAGAGAGGTGATTAGCGATCACATTCTCTATCCCTTTTCAATCTACCATAGTAAGATCGAATTCTTGCAAGATCACAAGCTACCATATAACACAAGGGTTCACTATCAACTTATTCATAAGGAAGCAAATTTCACTATGGTCTATATGTACAAATACCTTATAACCTAGTATGTAATATCTAAACTTTTCTAATGCATACACCACTACCATTAATTCTTTCTCTATTCTAGTGTAATTCAGCTATGCTCCCATAATGCTTCTACTCATGTAGTGGATATAATATGGATGTTTCTTATCATCCAGCTATGTGAGAACTGCTCCCAAAGCATAGTTAGATGCATTTGTCATGATATGGAATGGTTTAGACCAATCTAGTGCCTGTAGGATTGGTGTTTCTATGAGTTTCTCCTTTAATTGTTAGAATGTGTGTTCACATTCCTTAGTCCTAATGAAAGGTGCATCCTTCTTTGTAAGTTCTAACAATGGCGTTGCAATCTTAGAGAAATTCTCAATAAATTATCAGTAGTAATGAATGTGTCTAAGGAATGATCAGACATCTTTAATGATCTTTGGTTGGCATGTTATTCCTTGGATGATCCTTATCTTTTCTAGCTCTACCTCAATCCCTTTCTATGAAATTTTGTGCCCTAGCACTATGCCTTCTTGGACTATGAGATGGCTCTTTTGCCAATTGAGTTGTAGATTTGTCTCTACACATCTTTTTAGTACTTGCTCAAGTCAATCCAAGGCTTGCTCAAATGTAGCTCCATATGTGGAGAAGTCATCCATGAAAAATTCAACACTAATACTGATTTGTTATTGAATGATACTCAGTACTAAGCGTTAAAATGTTGTAGCGGCATTGTATAGGCCAAATGGCATATTATAGTATGCAAAAGTCCTTCAAGGACTCATGAATGTTATCTTGGCCTAGTCTTCTAGAAAAAATTGGATTTGGTTATAACCACTATAACTATCCAAGAAACTATAATACTAATGCCTAGATATGGTATCTAACACTTGATCTACAAATAGCAAAGGAAAATGATCCTTAAATGTTGCCATATTTGACAACCTAAAGTCAATGCAAACCCACCATTTGTCATCCTCCTTTGGTACTATGAAGAGTGGGATAAACCACTCACTATTTATAATTGGATAGATGAACCCCACCTTGAGGAGTTGTTCTATCTCCTCTTTGATTATTTGTTTTAATTTGGGATTCAAGCGCCTCTACAGCTACCTTCTAGGCTTCATGGTTAGGTCAGTGTAGATGTGATGTTTGCATATCCTTGGATCAATTCCTGTTAGCTTTGGATATAACCAAGAAAAGGTTGTTGACCATTTATTCATCACTTTCAACAACTTTTCCTTTTGTTCAAGAGCAAGTTTGGCATTAATGATGATTGGTTTACCATTCTTCAAAAATGCATACTCCATACCAGCAGGTAAAGTTTTTAGTTCTAAGGGCTTCTGCTTGAAGTGATCAGGGTTCTTCAACTCTCCCCAACAAGTATCATCATCTTCATTAGAGAGTTGGGAATGAACTTATTCAATTTTGTTCATGCCTTCAACATATGCACATGTTAGACTCTTAGTTGTCACCATGCATAATGTGCTACTATCTGAATTAGCTATTAGCCACTAAGTGCCCTCATGCTTTATGGCTATTGTGTACAGACACCATTGAATATTAATTTCTTTTGTACATTGATTACATGCCTTAATGTATTTAATTTTTATTAACAAATATTTTGCATGTAATTACACCTGTTATCATTGTATGTGATGTATGGAATACGCTTCTTCTCAATTTTTCCTAGCTTATTTATCTTGCCAAGGATAGGTCCCTTATTTCCATTCACGTATTGACTGTGCTTAACCAAGCCCTTCCCATAATGATGGAAAACTCACTTTTGCAATTGTCCACCTTGATTACTAGAAAATTATCTAGATAGGACCACCCACAAACTATGGTCACAATGTTCTCTACTAATTCCAAAGGGATAGTAATTGACTAATTTGCTAATTCTAAATGGATATTGCACTTCTTAAGAGGTGGTAGGTTCTAAGCCTTGCACATATCATGGGAGATGAGGTTAACTTTCAAACTAGAGTCAAGAAGAGCTTTTCATGGCTCTTGTCCAGAAATTTGTAGATATATGAGTGGACTTCTTGGATTAGATATTTTTGTAGGAAGATTACTAGCCTTGATCCAATCAGAAACAACATGGGTTAACATTATAGTGCAAATCCTAGGTAACACTTGATTTGAAAGGCATTCAAAGGCATTTGATGTAGAGGATTAGGATGTTGGAGATGTAGGGCCATCAACCAAAGTAGGTTGTGAAGGCTGGAGAGGACTGTTGGACTAGAAAAAAGGTCATGTCCTTGATTGATTATCCAGACCACTTGGTTGAAAAACTAGTTGTGAGTGTACAACCCTTGTCGCATTTTGTTGTTGTAGCTATGAAGGAATTTCACCGTGCATGGATGGAGAAAGAGGTAATTGAGTTGAAGGTAGAGGTATAGGAGCATAGGGATGTGATGGATGATAAGGATACGGATATGGGTTTTTCCCTCAAGTAGATGGTGAATGTGTTCGGTGGTACTCTGGAGGGTAATAGTGATGTTGGAATGATACATGACTGCAAAACTCCTAGGGAAGACAGGTTGCTGAACATAGTACCCATATGGATTTGGTTGCCTATAAGGTTACTACTTCCTTGGTAGTGGCATTCCCCATAATTGTAGTTGATACCACTGTTGGTATTGTTCGTACAGTTGTGGAGGAGCTCCACTTGGGTAGTAAGCTTATTGTTGCTAGTGGAACTATCTTGAACTACCCTGCTGGTAAGGCAATCTTCTTGGAGCTTGCCTACATGCTAGGCAAGGATTCAATGCATACACTCCAGAATCTTATAAGTGTGACATCATAGGGCAACATCCCTTTGGATGTTCATATTGACAGATCTCACATTTGGTTTTATCATCAAAGTCAAACTTCATAACTTCCTCTACTACAGTAGCTTTTCCCTTACCTCTTTGGTAGGAACGTTTAGCACCTTTTTGCCTCCTACAATTACGATCTCTATTTTTCTTTTTTGATTCTTTGGTAATCTTTAAAGTGGTTTGAAAATTTTCATCCAAAGAGTTCTATAATTTGTTGACCTTGGATGAAATATTAAAAATAGATTTTTGGACAAGCAAGGTGTTTTTGTTCACCATTTCATCAAGTGGTGACTCCTCCTTATCACAAAATTGGACCTCTTGTTTTCCAATGGAAGGGTCCCTATTATATTCTTTGGCACTTTCCTTCTTTCATAGTTCACCTTCTCCTTTTTCTACCTGCTCGATTAACCTTGGATCTAATGAGATCTCATTTCAGACAATCTTCCTTGGGAATACATCCCAAGGGTTCTTCTTGTTTCTACTCTAATCCCATCTATGATGTGGCAAAGTTGTTTCCTTTGAGAGTAATCATGGCTAGGGCATAAGTGTAGGAGTGAATAGTATTGGCCCATGGTAGCATCCAAGGGTTTATGTGCTCCTTATTTCTAGTCTTAGATCTGCCTTCTCAAATTAGACACTCTAGAGTACATTTTATATTTGTCATTAAATAGTTCTAACATGGTACTCCATCTTTAGATAGATTCCAGCTCTAAGGACTGGTACCAACTTTTAACTTCCTTAATGAGTGTCCTTGGGAAAAGCTTGAGTTTTTTCCACTTGTTATCTATATTTTGTAAGGCAAAAGCATCTTGAAAATCTTGTAGATATGTCTATAGACCATAACTATATTCTCCTTCAAATCTTGGGATATTGTTCATATCTAGGTGCTTGATCTGACTATCCTTCATATGCTTAGTCGAGATTTTCACTACCTCCACAATGTTAAGCATATGGTGAGTCACCAATAAAGGTTCATCATCATCACTACATTGATGATGTTGATGATGGTTTTAGCCACCCCTTCAATTTCAATGGCCTTCATAGTCATTGTTATTTCATCGATCACCTTCATCATGGTTTTTTCAATGATGGCTTCCTTGGGAATCATTATATGAAGAAGAATGTTTAGAATCTGATGAAGAGGATGAATAGGAAGATGGACTACCACCAACATCACGGTGTCCACCACCACTTTTACACCTATTATGATCATCATCCCTAGATCCCTTCTTGCTATGATATTTACCTAAGTCCCTACCTTGGCTATCACTTTCTCCTGAACTTGATTTATGAATAGTAAATTATAGGATCAACTTCACATCCTTGCCATCAATAGAAGTGGGTGGAGAATCTTCATGTTGAGAACCTTCCAAGGGTGGATCCTTATTATCCTCTTGATCTAGTAGGAACAAGGGGTTAGGGTAATGTTTTCCTTTTGTAGCTTCATGAATTTTCTCCTGACATTTATCTCTTTTACATTTTTTTTCAGTGGGACAATAGCTCTGAGTGTCATATCCATCCACAACATATTTTTCATGACGATCTACTATGTCCAACTTCTTAAGGATTTTAAATAACATTCTAGGCACAAATCTATCATGAGGAAAGACGACATTTCCCTCCATATCATGTCATCACATTTATTCATCCTAATGTAAGATGAAAGTCAAATTTGGCACAAACTCATCTAGATGAGTACATACCACCTTGCATTCTTGTGGGACCAATGGCTTAGTATCTTCAGGCTTACATGAAGAAGAAGACATTTTGCAAAATTTTTATAAATTGTTAATGTGATTTTTATAAATTTTTATGTATAGTGGGAATGATATGGACCTTTAGGTTCATACAAATATACTAGTGATATTCACTTAGACCTAAATAGCACACATTCCACAAACAAAAGTCCTTGGCAACGACACCAATGATAAACAATGAGGTACCCCTACGCCCAACCATACGAATCACAAAGTGTTCACATGCAATCCAGTCAAATTCCGTAGACTTTGTTGTTTCCAGTGCACTAGCCCTTTAGGAAGTGAATCTACCCTTAAGTTCAATCATTTTCTTTCCAATTACACTTGTGACATTCATTGGTATGGTTAAGTGTAACTCAGGCATTCGATTTTTATCATTTTTTATGTTTTTATAGATCGGTTCTCAAATATGGATAAAATTAATTTGATTAATGAATCTTAATTAAATAATTTACTAGCATTTAACTAATCCTAACATAAGTATCTATTCCCACTTT
>MNCI01025574.1:524323-556200 GCA_015680685.1 Gnetum montanum
ACCAAATTGCAGCATGCCACTTATGTACAATCACAGTACCGAAAATCTTATAACGTTACCATAATCAGCACAAGGAATCCTACTGTCATGCAAAAATTTTATATCTCCCTTAACGTAAAACACTAACGTACACGCTAAAAAAACTTGTTCTCAAATACAGCGCTGGTTGGCGCGGCAATCGTCTAGACTGTCGTTACCCGGGCAAACACGTACACGCCGGCCTCGTCCTCCTCCGCAGTATGAAAACACAAAACGCCGCTGGCAACTCTGATGGAACAACGTAACAAACGCAGCAACACCTCCTATAAATTGTCTCGAACTCTGAAACAAAGAATCAATCAGCATACCCAGGAAACTAAGAAGAGCAGATATACATGGGGAGTATGAGATTGGTGTTAGCGATAGCAGTGAGCTGCCTGCTGAGTTTTTGCACAGCGGCACAGAGCTCCGTGCCAGACTTTGTCATACGCGAGTGCAGCAAAACCCGTTACCCAAAACGCTGCATCGATGCCTTCCGCAACCACAATTCAGGCACAGCAGCAGCAGAAGCAGGCCACATGTTGATGCCGTCAATTAGAGCCACCTTCACTGAAATCTCTCGCTGCGACTCCACCGCCATTACCCTCCCCAAAATCCATGTTCCCACATCCGCCGAGCGCACCGCCTGGGCCGACTGCATTGAACTCATCCAAGAATCGCTTTCCCATCTCAGAATCAGCGCCTCCGTCGCATCCCTTCAATCCGACGACACAATCCCAGTATATCTGAGCGCCGCACTCACAAACATGGCCACCTGCGCTGCCGGTTTCTCCGACCTAAACTGCCCCGACTCTCCCTTCAAAGCGCAGCTGCTCAGTGCAACTGCCAACGCCTCGGAGATGATCAGTAATGCACTGTCCTTCTACGCCGACGGGCAGAGCCGGCGCAGACGGCGACTGCTCTGGCAAGAAACGACGTCCGTGGATGACGAGGGGTTTCCACGTTGGGTTTCAAAGGGAGACCGACGTTTGTTGCAGACCTCGTCTCTGCCAAGCAAGTCCTCCGCCAACGTCGTTGTCGCCAAGGACGGCTCCGGCGAGTACACCACCATCTCGGCCGCCCTGAGCGCCGCACCCAAGAACAGCAAATCCAGGTACGTGATCTACATCAAGGCCGGAACGTACACGGAGCAAGTCACGGTGGGTTCCAAGCTCACCAATATCGCCTTCGTCGGCGACGGCGCCGGCAGCACCGTCATCACCGGCAGCAACAACGGCCAAGACGGCAGCACAACTTACAGTTCTGCTACCGTCGGTGTCTCCGGCGCCGGATTCCTGGCACGGGATATGACTTTCAGGAACACAGCCGGCGCCGCGAAGAACCAGGCCGTGGCTCTGCGGCTCGGTGCCGACAAGTCCGTAATCTACAGCTGCTCCATTGAGGGGTACCAGGACACGCTGTACACGTACTCGCTCCGGCAGTTTTACAAGAACTGCAACATCTACGGCACCGTCGATTTCATTTTTGGGAACGCCGCGGCGGTGCTCCAGAGCTGCAACATTCTGGCACGGCAGCCGCTGAGCGGGCAGTATATCACTGTCACGGCGCAGGGGCGCACCGACCCGAATCAGAATACGGGGATTTCGGTCCACCGATCGAACGTGGCTGCGGCCGAGTCGCTGGGTTCGACCAAGGCGTACCTGGGACGGCCGTGGCAGAAGTATTCGAGGACTGTGTTTATGTTGTCGTCATTGGGTTCGTTGATTGATCCCGCGGGATGGCATGAGTGGAATGGGAATTTTGCACTGGATACGTTGTATTACGGCGAGTACGCGAATTCCGGTGCCGGCGCCGGCACCTCGGGGCGCGTTACGTGGAAGGGATACCATGTTATTACGTCGACATCCACGGCATCGCAGTTTAGTGTTTCGAATTTCATCTCCGGCGACTCGTGGCTGCCCTCCACTGGCGTCCCCTACACCGGGGGACTCTGATGATAGCGGAGCGTCGAATAAACACGAAAGATAATTTATGCATGCAGATTAATTTGGTGTGTTTATTATTTGTTTAGTTTTCGTGTAAACCGTAAAGGAAAAATAATTGCGACTCCACCGCGAAAGGAGCTCTCGGCGTGGAGGGTGAAGTCGCAATGTCTTAGCTTTGAAATAGATGTCAAGTGGATCAAAGTCTTTAGCTATGCCTAGCATGTAATGTCGCTGTATTTGTTTGTATATCCAATTTAATAATAAATTTGTAAACGTAAAAGCTCTTAACCACAAGTCGACCTTATCCATCCAATATCAATGTTAGATTCCACGCCAATGATTGTTTATTAGTTATCATAATAAAAAAAGAATTAAGGTGTTGAAAACTTTAGTTCCAACCAGAATTTCCACAATAGAAGAAAGGATCCTTTAAGAGTTTTATACGGAAAAGAACTTCAATCAAAATGAATGAATGTATGGCAAATGCCTAGATTGAGGTTAAACAAAAGGGCCATAAAGAAATATGAGAGGTGTTTACTTCAACCACATTGTCTTTACAATACAAATAAAGATGCAATATTAGTACACCATGCTATGCAATCAGATCTCTTCTCAAAGTGAAGTTTTTATTTTGTTGTTTTTAACGATTAATAAAGCCAATCATAAACATTATTCCAAATACATCTTCATTTAAAACCTTTGTTACTTTACTTTTATCCATTAACATGGCTTGATTGAGATCACAAGAGGTCTATAAATGGTACACAACAAACTAATCATAAACACTGAAGGCAACAAAAATATGAATTGCAAAGTTTATTTGTGTATGTTGTTGCATTCAATAAATAAAAATTGTATCATACATATGTTACAAGGAAAAAAACCCATGTTTCCACAATGAAGGAAATAATATTTTTATAATTCTAATATTTTTATGTATTGTATAATCAAAGGATAAAATAATAAACAATTAACTACATACACTCATTGCAATCCCTCATAGGACATGTGCACAATTTACATATGAACAAGTAAAAGATGCATCCTTATATCATAATCCCTTATGAAACAGGCACAATGTTATAATCTAACACACATGCAATCTCTTTCACGGTAAGTGTATCAGCCTTACATGAAAGCAAATAAGTGACTTCTTAGTAGCATACTCAATGGGCCAACACCATATTGTATGAATACAAGCTCCTTAGACAATGTCAAATCATTGTAGCTCTACACAATTAGTGAATCGTCACTTAGAGCCATATTGTTCATTGTGCTAAGTCGGGTCTTGAGAATGGTGGTAAATGAGCTAAAGCTTAACCTCTTTTAGTGGCTATGCCTAAGCTCAAACTAGGTCTTCAACTTGAGAAACGAACACCTTACCATTGGCTTCACATGATTAACCACTTAAAATTGATTCAAGAAATAATAATAATTTAAAAGAATTAATTAATTAATTATAGTTCATTTAGATCATATGTTTTATATTTTTAATATTTAATACATACCAAAATAAAAAAATATAAATGGAAGATCATGAACTATATTCAGTACACTAACACTTAACTTCATGTAGATCAAATATTGCTTACAATCGATTCGTTGTGTATACTATTGATAAACATCTTCTAATCTTAGCTGAGTCCTTATCATTAGCATCATTGGTAGGGAAGATATCTATGAATTATTTTCTTTACTATTTTCATAACTTTTAGTTTCTTAGTCGTTGATTTTGTAGCAAATAAAGGATAGAAGAAATTATGATTGAGATGGATAATAATAATAGATTAATGCAAAAGCCTCATTTGTTCTAAATCACTTTTGATGAGTGGTGAGGTACCCCTATGCCCAACCATACAAATCACAAAGTGTTCACACATGATTCGATCAAATTCCGTGGACTTCTAGTACACTAGTCTTCTAAGCAGTGAACCTTGACTTAAGGTCACTCGTTGTCTTCCCAATTACACTTGTGATGTACACTGGTATCGTTAAGTGTAATTGAGGCATCTGATTTTTAACATTTTGTATTTTATGGTTTTAGTATTTAAAGGAAGATAAAAGTAATTGGATTAACTAATTTACATTAACTAATTAACTAGTATCTAAGAAATCCTAACATAAGCATCTAGTCCCACTTTCCGCACATGTCCTGAACCCATGTATCCATTGTTGGATTACCAAGCGCTATGCTACTAGGCGTACCAAGTAGTAACACTACTCAGATTATTAAGCGAATACGTGTTATGCTTAAAGCATTCGTACTTATGTGTTTAATCTATTTGGCTTATCTTGCTTAATTACTAAAAAATATTTCATAAATAATTAAAAACATTAAATGCATAAATGAAATATTTAATCTATCTAGAATGCTACAAGGTTTATCAAAAAGCTCATCTTTATTGCCACACACACTATCATGCTTAGGTAAAACAATGCTCAAATAAAAATCCATACACTCAATGACTTCTACTGTAGGAATTCAGAAGAAATATTCTAACTTTTAAATGAACAAACAACAAGAGCTTTAAAAGTAGACATAGCTTTAAAATCTTGTTGGCATAAATGTAGCTGATAGGTGCATATTTATAACCAAAAAGTAGACACTGTGTCGACAGGGCCTCATTGATGCATGATACAATGCGTTGATGGGGCCTTGTCAATGTAGCCAACAAATTTGACTCATCATACCCCCACAACTAAATGAAAACTTGTCCTTGAGTTCTTTTACAAAATTGGAAAGGTATGGGATTATTGATTGGACTTTCACAAAAAAAAAACAAACTAACTTGACAAAAATACAGTTCCTTTGTGTACAGATCAACACATTACAAAAATGATAGTGTTCATGACAAAAAATTGAACACCATGACATGATTCTTCAAAATTGGACAACATGTTCCTTGATGGCATGGCATGAAGTTTGGTGGAGAAGATTAAATATTCCTAGGCAATGGTGGCTCCTAAAGTTCTAACGAACCTTCATCAGCTTCACGCATGTGTCATAGTCAAGGAAGCTGTGGTTGTCCTACTACTATTGTAACTTCTGGTGGGAGGTGGAAAGCATCTAGCAGTGCTTTTATTTTCTGCACCTTACTTCTAAGATCATGCACCATCCATGCAGCTTTGCCAATGTGGGTCAGAATAGGCACATCCTAAGGACATGGGATTGCTAGAAAGAGCTCCTTCACATTGATAAACAAAGTAGTAAATTGTTTGCTTTCAAAGTTGAACACTTTGACTACATCCTTCATCTCCTAGTAATCATTCATCCTTTTGGCTAAGTTTTCAGCAGTTGATCTTTGATCCATGAATCGTGCTTTGAGAACTTCAAGTTTAGCGTTTGTAGTCTCAAGCTTTTTCTTGGTGTCTATATGGTGTTTGAACTCTACCTCATATAGAAAATATGATTTAGCCACTTGTATTTCTAACTCTAACTACAATCATCTAGTAGTTAACATTGCTAGGTTCACATAGCGGAGATTGGCCAACTCCATGTATTATGTCATTTCTTCTAGCTGCAACTCCTTTAATCGAATCTTTGCTTTGTTGTAGGCATCAATCCCATTAATGATGGGCTACCAAACTTTTTTTTTTGTTAAAGTTAGAGAGCATCATTTATTTTTGCCTTTGCCATTTGGATGTGCTTCTCATTTACTTCCTTCTGCAAGAAAACCTGGTCTCTATAGTGATTTTTCACTCTTTCAAACTTCAAAGCTTCATTTTTCTATGAAGCAATTACAATAGTAAATTTCTGACAGAAGGTACAAAATTCTTCCATCAACAGATTCCAATTTTCTATGGCCAATTTCCTTAATTCAATATTCACCCTAGCAAGCTACTCCTACTATTGATGAATAAATTTTTGCATTTTTTCTTTTTTAACATCAAGATTGCACAAGCGATGATTTTTTACCATCAATGCTTCATTCTCCTGGCACATCTAAGCAAAGTCCTTCTAAACTAAATAGGCCTTTGCCTCTACTATGGACTGGCAAAAGATGGCCATAATTGCTTCCTTAGCCTTCCTGAATCATTCTTGAAGTTGTTGGAAAGCTTCATCTTTGGTTATTATTAGGCTAAGAAGCGTAGGATCAGCAAGGCAAGCATGTAATTCAACAACTTTCATGGTCAAGCATTGATTTTGTGCTTGAGTCATTTCGAGTTTCCCTTCCAAGATGATGCATTTGCCCCTTTCTTCCAGCAACTCTAACTGGGTTGCAGTGATGTTATCTAGAAAATCAAAGATATCGAGAATTGGTTGCCTGATTCCCACTAGTCAACCTAGCAATTTTGCATGCTAAGCTGCATTCAACTTTTGTCTAACTATACCTATAGATTTCTGCACATCTCAAAGTGTAGATATGTCTAGTATAGACATCTTAGGTGCATTAAGTGCTTCGGTGATATGGTTAACAACTACTTCAACCATAGTCTCTTGCCCTTGGTGTTACATCACCAATACAGTGGCTCCTTCACCTTCCTCCAAATGCACTAAGAAGGAGGTAGCATTCCTAGATATTTCTGAGAATAAATGGTGTTGTGATAATGACACCATCACCTCTTAAGCATTGGGATCAAACCTCATAAGAAACTACATTCATTGGGTAGAGAATATTAGTCCACCCCATTCCATTTGGTTAATTGTTTGAGCTATCTCTTTAAGGTGACTCATTGCTAGTTGATACATAGATGGGTCTACACCACTCATCCTTGCACATTACTCTTGCTCATCTAAGAGCTACTCTCAAATTTCATCCAAGCACTCAATGGCTACATGGACCTTCGGTGTTGTTTCTTGAGTAGGTGGTGGAGGTGGTGGTGGCTCCTCTTCTTGAGTTATGGTAGGCATCTTTTCTTTTATAATTTCAAACCATGAGGCAAAATGAGCATGCCTAATTATGTCTTTGGTGTAGCATATGATTCTTGCCCTCTTACAAAGTTTCCAGATGAGGCATAGAAAGGGCAAGGTTTTCCTTCCATGTTCATTTTCCTTGAAATGCTTTTTGATCTCTAAATAGATTAATTGTGAAATTTTAATAGGAAATATCTTTCTTAGAGTAGTACATGCTTAGGCAAAAAAGGCGATTACCTTGCTAGTCTTCACTATTGAATTGAGGTGATCAGCTACAATTTTGAAGTAAATGCATTCCACTATGTGAGCACACCGTATTCCTTATGGTTGATCCCATAACACTACTAAGTCCACTTATTTTTAGCCTTAGGATCACCTTTGTTGATAGTTCTACCAACTATCTCCCAATATCAAGAAACCCTAGTGCTTGTGCAATATCCTCGGTTGAGTAAGACTCATAAATATCATTGATTTTCACTATGGACCTAAGCCTTCTATTATTCCAGAAGAGATATGTCTCTCCCATGTACCATTCTCCACTGGATGTGATGATTGGCCACATGAGAGAGGTTTGCAATTATGTTTTGATTTCTACTGGAGCTTTCTCTAGAAATGGTCCAAATTTTATTTCTAGGACTAAGAATTGAATCTCTTAGGGCCTGATGATGTCAAGGCAAGCTTTAGCCAAGGTGACTTCAAGCCTTGGCATGCATCTTGGTGCTTCCCTTCACTACGATTACTTTGTTCGCACTTCTTCTTCTAGAATCTGTTCAACAGATTCCACTTCAGGCTCCTCATGAAGAGGTCCCATTGCACGGGTTGCCTCCGATAGTTCTTGGGCTTGTTCTTATTGGTCCCTTCTAGCTTTGGGTCATTTCTCCATTGGTTGAGAGGGTTTTCCTTCCTGCAGGAATTTTGGTCTTGGTGCCATCTGTAATCACAATAGGACCATGGGTTACCAATCGATGTGTAACATGAAGTAATTGGAATACCTTTATCTCTTTAGGATAGTTACACTTGGCTAAGTTGTAATTATGGCTAAGGAGCCCATGGGCCCCATAGTTGATTAATGGTCATGACAAGTTAAGGACCAACTGAAAAGAATCTATCTAAGAATTCAAACACATTAGACCAAGACATAGAGCATAACATAGAATCTAGCAACAAGGTGAGTTATGGAAGCATGGATGGATGATGGAGAAGGTGTAATGGAATTCCAAATTGAGGTCATAAGAAGTCCCTTATGGGATTTGTGTTTAAAATGACCTGAGAAAATCCATCCTTAGTTCAAACCAAAACTAGCCACTTTCACTAACTTCACATTGTCACTCTCAGACTCATCTACCTACACTAGACATGAGAGTGCTTCCACATAACAACCACCATTCCATAAAGAGAAGAAAAGAAAGAAGTAGGAAGTTAGAGAGGGCCTTAGTTAAAGAGGACCTTCAAGCATGAGTTCATGTCTTTCTAGCCCCATAACCAATGCTTGTAGCCCATTTTTTTTTCTAAGGGGTATGCTTTGAATTCCCATCATGTGTTATTTTTTTTTGAATTTTTTTATGAGAACCACACCATGCAAATACTTATTCATTTATTATATCTAAGGGGTGTGTTTTGAATTTTCATTGTTTTTGTTTTAATTTTTTTGGATGGGAACCACACTATGTAAACACTTTATTTGATTTCCTATTAGTGGTGGAAATGGAATGGTAAGAAGTTTGTGGAAAACACTCAAGCACTAAAGCAAGTAGAAGAGTACAAAGAGTATTAAGTTCCCTTGGTGTCACACCCTTTACAAACTTTTGAATCCTTCCTAATTCTGGAACTACCAAAGTCATCAATTGATTAAAAGTTTCTTTAATGAAAGGGGCCTAAAATTCCTAGAACAAGGAAAACCATAGCATTTATTGGATGGGTGGATGACATGGACTCATTGCTCATTCCATGAAAAATAAACCATGTCATATTCATTAGACATCATAATTCAAAAATATAAACTAGACATCGGCAATCACAACATTAAGCATAAACAATCATTAGTAAATAGCAACATTGGCACTATGTCCTATGGCAATAAAGCACTTTTATTAGCAAAAATGATGAAATTTCACACTCAAATAAAACAAAACAAAATAAATAAAATATACAAAAAAGTGTAAAATAATCAAGAAAGCCTCAAAGGTACTAACCATGGTGTAAAATTAGAAAAATCTAAAAATCAAAAATTTGTAAAATAAATAATTTTTAAACATAAAAAACATGAAAAGAAAAATGTAGAAAATTAGAAAAACTAAGAAGCCATATGGATTCTTAGCATGGATGGCTATCTCCCTCACAACTAAGTTGGAAGGAGGAGATCTGAAAAATGGAATGTGGTTGTCCATCAATCAAGGTGGTAGTTACATTAGCCTATCTTGGTTTGAGAAAATGTTTTACTTGTTGGATGTTGACCAACTGCTTTTTATTTAGGCTTTCAGGCTTGTAGATCATCATGGCCCATGAGAAAAAGGTTTTATCAATTATATAAGTTTCCTCCCAAAATGTTTGAAATTTTTCCTTCTGGGATACATGTCTAGGGTTCCAATAGAGAACCTTATCTCCTAGTTGAAGTTTTAATTTCCTTATTCTGAGGTCATGACATTGCTTGTTGAATGCATTATGCACCTCATTTAAAGATGGGGCCACTAATTAGTTTTCATCTAGCAAATTTAGGTTGATCAATCTTTCTTTCTATGTTAGATTTAGGTCAAGATTAAAATCATAGGCTATTGAGAGTGTACGAAGCTCAAATTGAATCAGGAGAGTTGGAAGTTTTCTGTAGACCAACATGTAGAGAGAGTAGCCAATAGGAAGTTTTCATGTTGAATGGTAAGCCCAAAGGGCATCATTAAGTTTTGTACTCCAATCTTTCCTATATTTGCTAATGCTCTATGTTAGTATTTTTTTGATCTCTTAGTTGGTTACCTCTACTTGATTATTGGCTTGGGAGTGGTAGGGTGTTATTAATTTATTTTCAACCCCCAAGCATTTCATTAGCTTTCTAAAAGTGGAATCTATGAAATGAATTCCATTGTAAAAAATTAGTGCACATGGCACCCCAAACCTATTTACAATATTCTGTTGTATAAATCTAGTAGTAGTGGATGATATACAATTAGTAATGGCTGCTACTTATACCCATTTTGTCTATTATTCAATTGCTACAATAATATATGTCTTTCCATTAAACATGGGTGTGATGGGACCCATGAAAACAACACCCCATATGTCAAAAGGTTCCAACAGTTGAGTCCACTATTAATGACTTCCATGTGAGTGGTCATCCCTTGATCTCATTGATAACGTTCACAAGATTAGACAAACTAGTGGGAATCCTTGAAGATTGTAGGCCAATAGTATCCTGCCATTAGGATTTTTATGGTTGTGCATCTCCCTACATAGTGGCCTCCCACAAGGCCCTTCATGAGCATCTTGGAGAATGTGCAATTGATCTTCATCAGGTACACAACAACGAATCAAGCCATCGGCACACACCTTGTAAAGGTGTCCATTGATTTCCATGAAATATTTGGCTTGATGGATAAATTGTAGCCTCTTTATAAAGTTAAGATCTTGTGGAACCTTCTAAGTAATAAGATAGGTGAGGATGCCATTATACCAGGTTTTTTTTATGGGCATTTGGCCATTTAGTACTCCTATAAAGAGGGGTTCATCTAGAAAGTAAGAGAAGTGGTCAACGATGATATTTTCAGTCCCTTTTTCATCTACCATTGTGAGATCAAATTCCTATAAGATCATGAGACATTGTATGATACACGAGCTCATCCCCAACTTGTTCATGATGAAGTGGATTACACTATGGTCCATGTGCATAAATACTTTGTAGCCAAGCACATAGTTCCTAAACTTTTCAAGAGCATACACCATAGCCATTAGTTCTTTTTTCATGGTGGTGTAATTTAATTATGCTTTCACAATGCTTCAACTTCCATAGTGGATGTAGTATGGACATTTCTTATCTTCCATCTATGTGAGCACTACTTCAAAAGCATAGTTAGATGCATCCATCATGATGTGAAAGGATCTAGACTAGTCTAGTGCTTGTAGGGTTGATGTTTCTATGAGTTTCTCTTTTAACTATTGTAATGCATGTTCACATTTCTTAGTCTAGATGAAAGGTGCATCTTTCTTTGTAAGCTCTACCAATGATTTTGCTATCTTAGAGAAATTCTCTATGAATCATCAGTAGTAGCCAATGTGTCCAAGCACTAACCAAATGTCTTTAACAATTTTTTGTTGGTAGGTTATTCCTTGGATGACCCTTATCATTTTTGGGTCTACCTGAATCCCTACTTGAGTGATTCTATGCCCCAATAGCATGCCTTCCTAGACCGTGAGATGGCTCTTGTGCCAGTTGAGCCGTAGATTTGTTTCAACACATCCCTTCAATACTTGCTCAAGGTGGTCTAAGGCTTTCTCAAATATGGCTTCATAGGTGGAATAGTCATCCATGAAGACTTCCACACCATTACAAATTTTCTATTGGAAAATACTAAGGACTAGGCATTAAAATGTTGTAAGGACATTACACAGACCAAATGACATCTTACAATATGCAAAAGTCTCCCAGGGACTTGTGAATGTTGTCTTAGCCTAATCTTCTCGCACAATTTGGATTTGGTTATAGCCACATAACCATCCAAGAAGCTAAAATAGTAATGCCCAAATATGGTGTTCAACACTTGATCCACAAATGGCAATGGAAAATGATCTTTAAATGTTGCCATATTCAATAGCCTAAAGTCAATGTAGACCATCATTTCCCCCCTTTCTTTGGCACAATTATGAGTGGGCTAATCCATTCACTATCCACAATGGAATAGATGAACCCTACCTTGAGGAGTTATTCAGTTTTCTCCTTAATAACTTACTTTAATTTGGGGTTCAACCATATCTATGGCTGCCTTTTAGGCCTCATGGCTAGGTCGGTGTAAATGTGATGCTAACATATCCTTGGATTGATTCATGTTAACTCAAGATATGATGAAGAAAAGGCTATTGGCCGTTTTTTAATCACTTTTAATAGCTTATCTTTTTATTCAAGAGTAAGTTTTTCATTGATTTTTATTGGCTTACCATTGTTTAAGAATGCATACTTTATGCCAGTTGGTAGAGTTTTCAACTCTAGGGGCTCCTTCTTGAAGTTATCAAGGATTTTTAACTCTCCCTAATAGGTATCATCATCTTCATGAAAGAGTTGGGGATGAACTTATTTAAGCTTATCCATGCCTTTGACATAAGCACAAGTTAGGCTCTTAGTTGGTTTCATGCATAATGTGTTGCTATCTAAGTTAGCTATTAGCCACTAGGTGTCCTTCTGTTTTATTACTGTTGTGTACAGACACCTTTGAATATTGATTTCTTATGCACACTGATTACATACTTTAATATATGTACTTTTGATGGACCAAATCTTTTACATGCAATTGCACACATGATCACTATACATGATGCATGGAATACACTTCTTCTCTATCTTGTCCAATTCATTTTCTTTGAATATTTCCAAAGAGAGATCCCTTATGCCCATACATGCATCGACTATGCTTAAGCAAGCTCTTCCCATAATGATGGGAAAGTCACTCTTTCAATTTTCAACCTTGATCACCAAAAAATCAATAGGATAGGACCACCCACAAACTATGGTCATAATGTTCTCTACTAATCCCAAAGGGATAGTAATTGACTAATCTACCAATTCTAGATAGATGTTGCTTTTCTTGAGAGGTAGTAGGTTCCAAGCCTTGTAGATGTCATAGGAGATGAGATTAACTTGGGAACTAGAGTTAAGAAGAGCCTTACATGACTCATGTCCAATTATTTGTAAGTAAATGAGTGTACTTTCTAGGTTAGATCTTTTCATGGAAAGATTGCCAGCCTTGATCCAGTTGAAAAGAGCATGAGTTAGCATCACAAGTGTGAATTTGAGGTGGCATTTGGTTTGAAGGACACTCAAAGGTATTTGATGTAGAGGATAAGGGTATTGGAGATGTAGGACAATTACCTGTACTAGGTTATGAGGGTTGGAGAGGACTAGTGGGTCAAAAGAAGGGTCTTTTTCTAGATTGATTGTTTGAACCGCTTCGCTAGAATGCTAGTTGTGAATGTACAACCATTGTAACATTTTGTTGTTATGGCTATGGAGGAATCTCATCCTGCATGGATGGAGTAGAAAGTAATTGGGTTAAAGGTTGAGGTGTGTATGTAAATGGATGCAGAGGATAGTATGGATATGGAGTTTTTCCTTGAGTAGATGGTGAATGTGTTTAGTGGTAGCCTAGAGGGTAATAGTGATGTTGAAATGAGGTATGACTTATACAACTTCTTGGAGAGAAGAGTTGCTAAACATAGAATCTAGTTGCCTATAAAGGTATTGCTACCTTGGTGGTGCCATTCCCCATGATTGTGATTGGTAGCATTGTTGGTATTACTCATAAGGTTATGGAGAAGCTCCACTTGGATAGTAAGCTTGTTATTGTTGGTGGAACTATCTTGGATTACCATAAGAATAAGGTAATCATCTAGGTGTTTTCCTATGTGCTAGTCAAGGATTCAATGCATACATCCCAAACACTTGTAAGTGTGACATCATAGGACAACAACCCTTTGAATGTTTGTATTAACAAATGTCATAATCAGTTTCATCATCAAAGTTGGTTTCCACAACTGCCTCTACGGTAGCAGCTTTTCCCTTGCCTATTTAGTAGGCATGTTCAACTTTTTTTGACCTCCTACGGTTATGATTACTATTTTTCTCTTTGGATTCTTCAGTAATCTTCATAGTAGCTTGGAATTTTTCATCCAAAGTGTCCCATAATTTATCAACCTTTGTTGAAATATCAAAAATAGATTTTTGGATGGGCAAGGATTTCCTATTCACCACTTCATCAAGTGGTGGCTCCTCTTTGTCACAAAATTGGACATCCCATTTCCTAATGGAAGGATCCCTATTATAGTCTTCTACACTTTTTTTTTCATAGCTCATCTTCTTCTTTTTCTACCTACTCTATCAACCTTTAGATCCTAATGAGCTTTTATTTTAGACAATCTCCCTTGGGCATATACCCCAAGAGTTCTTCTAGTTTCTATTCTAAGCCCATCTATGATTTGGTGAAGTTATTTCCTCTAAGAATAACCATGGCCATGGCATCAGTGTAAAAGTGAATAGTATCTACCCATGATGTCCTCTAAGGGTTCATGTACTCCCTATTTCCAACTTTGGATTTGCCTTCTCAAATTAGACACTCTGGAGTACGTGTAGTATTTCTAATTAAATAGCTCCAACATGGTACTCCATTGGCAAATGGATTTTAGTTCTAAGGACCAATACTAGCTTTCAACTTCCTTGATGAGTTTCCTAGGGATGGGCTTGAGCTTCTTCCACTCATTTTCTATATTCTTTAAGATAGTTATTATGGAAAACTTGTAGGTGCATCTACATATTAGAGTTGTATCCCCCATCAAATCTTGGAATATTATTCATGTCTAAACACTTGATCCAGCTATCTCTCATATGCCTAATTGAAATATCTATTGCCTCTACAATGTTGAGCATGCTTTTAGTTACAAATAGGGGTTCATCATCATTGTTGCATCGATGATGTCGATGATGATTTTGACCACCCCTTTGACCTTGGTAGCCTTGATGGTCATTGTTGTCTCGCTGATCACTTTCATCATGATTATTTCGATGGTGGCTTCTACGAGAACTGAAAATGAATGGGAATGTTGGGATCGGATGAAGAGGATGGAGAGGAAGGTGGACTACCACCACCACCATGATTCTACTCACTAAGACCACCATCCATAGATCCCTTGCTATTATGATGTTTTCCCAAGTCTTTGTCTTGACTATCACTTTTACCCGAACCCATTTTATGAATAGTTAACTATAGGTTCAAGGTCACACCCTCATTACCAACAATAAGGGGTGGAGAATCTTCATGTTGAGAGCCTTCAAAGGGAGGATCCTCATTGCCATCTTGATCTATCAAGAATAAGGGATTAGTGAAATGTTTCCCCTTTATAGCCTCATGGTGCTTCTTCCAATGTTGATCTCACTTGCATTGTGTTTTAGTGGGCAGTAGTTCCAAGTGTCATAACCATTCACAACATATTCCTCATGAAGATCTGAGATGCCCAACTTTTTAAGGGTTTGAAATAGCATCCTAGGCATAGAATGATCGAGGAGTGAGAAAATGTTGCCCTTCATATCATGACATCATGGCCATTCATCCTAATGTATAATGAAGGTGAAGTCCAGTACATACTCATCTGGATGAGTATATACCACTTTGTACTCTGTGGGACTAGTGGTTTAACATCTTCACATCTGTGAGAAGAAGAAGAAATTTTTCAAAACAAATAAAATTATCAATGTGCTTAGTATTTTATATGTCATTGAGAGTGATGTTGATCTTGAGTTCTTCTATGATATAAATAATATTTACTAATCCTAGATAGCGCATGTTTCAAAAAACAAAGTTCCCAGCAATGGTGCCAATGATAAGCAATGAGGTACCCCTACACCCAACCATATGAATCATAGAGTGTTCATGCATGATCCAATTGAATTTCATGGACTTTGTAGTTTCCATTGCACTAGTCTTCTAGGTAGTGGACCTTGCCTTAAGGTCATTCATTGTCTTCCCAATTACACTTGTAACATAGATTGGTATGGTTAAGTGTAATTGAGACATCTAATTTTTATCATTTTGTATTTTATGATTTTGGTGTTTAAAGGGAGATAAATGTAACTAACTAATTTAATTTAACTAATTAACTAGTATTTAAGTAGTCCTAACATAAGCATTCAATCCAACTTTCCACACATTTCCTAAACCCACCTATCCACTATTGGATTACCAAGCACTACGGTATTGGGTGTACCAAGCAATAACGCTACTAGGATTACCAAGTGAATATGTGTTACACTCGAAGAAATTTTACTTATGTGTTTAATCTATCTGAATTAACTTGCTTAATTACTAAAAACCATTTAATAAATAATTGAAAACATTAAATGCATAAATGAAATATTTAATATATCTAGAATTCTGCAAGGTTTATCAAAAAGCTCATCTTTATTGTTGCACACATTGTCGTGCTTAGGTACAACAATGCAAAATAAAGATCCATACACTTAATGAATCCTACTGTGAGCACTTAGGAGAAATACTCTAACTCTCAAATGAACAAACTACAAAAGCTTTTCTACTACTAAAATCTCGTTGCCATAAATGTGGCTAGTAGGTGTGTATTTATAGCCAACAATTAGACACTATGTCGATGGGGCCTTATCAATGCATGATATGATGGATCGATAGGGCCTTGTTGATGAGGCCTAGATGATGAGGCTGTGTGGATGAGGCCTCATCAACATAGCCAAAAAATGCAACTTATCAACTTTCAAAAATGTAATGAATGAAGCAACACCTCTTATTATGATGATCTTTTATCAAGACAAACTAGGATAATTGTGTCATGCATATGGATGATTTTGTTAAGAACTTAAGGAAGCTACACCTATTGTCTTTGAGAGGGCTTTATTTAATCAAGGTGTCATTGAGGATTTTTGGAAGATTTTGAACCCATGTTAACTCAACAATTAGAGTATGAGGTTCATGAGAAGCAAAAGCTTCATGATATGATTACAAAGCAAAAATACAAGTGCCTACATATTGAAAAGTAGGTAGAATCTTCTTTTAGATACTCTCATTACTCTAACATGAGTTATCTTAGAGAAAGAAGGTCCATGCATCCTTTTTTTCTGGGGCCTAAGCATTACTTATAATAATCTAAAGTGGTCCATCATTCCTCATTTATCTTATCTTCATTTGGATGGATATATTGATGATTTGGATGAATTATTATTTCCATGGACCTGCCAAGATGAAATTCAGGGAGTAGTTTGCATTCCACCTAAAAGCATTGAGGAGAACAAGGTTTAAAAATTTAGTGTGACTAACATTCCCATATTCAATGGATAGTTGAATGATAATCTATAGCTTTGAGTTGCAAGGAATGAATAGTGGGTAATAGTTCATCCTTTACCCCCACATACTTATCAAGCCAAAACATGGTATCAACCTCTTCCACCTAATTATATCCTTTCTTGGACATACATGTTAAAAGATTTAAATGTTAAGTTTTAATCTTATACTTGAGTTGCAAAATTGAGAAAGCAAATAACAAGATCAAAGCAAGATACCTCTGAATCATTATTTAGATATGACCATAGAGTAATATAATTATGTACTTACTCAAGCTCAAAAGCATGGGTTTAACAAACAAGAAACATTAATGCACTTGGTCAAAGAACTACAAGAAAAAATCCATGAAAGAGTGGATATGAAAAATTTTTACTAGAGGGAATTGCCCCAAATTGTATCTATGATGGATGTTGTGGTTAAATTAGAAGATGAATTGCATGACCGCGTTAATTTAAAGGAAGCCAACATATATTTTTAATGTCAAAAGGATCTGAAAAATTTTGAATGTAAGGTTTAACCTTATAATGCTATTGAAGATCTTGTGTAAGAATGCATCAAAACCAATAAAACTTTAGCATGTCTTACCAATGTAGATGATAAGGTTTCAGATATATTAAATGGGAATTTGACTTCACATTTCAATAATTTAGAAAACAAAGTTGTTGGAGTAGTTGTGAAAGTCTTTACATCATAAGGTAATACTAATGAAAGGAAGACAAAGAATAAGAGGTCTCATTTTGATTGGATGTCTTAACCTTATGGTACATTTCTTCTAGCATAATAGAAACATGAACAATCACAGGGATCTAATCCTTAAGACTTATCACCTTGAAGTATGTCCTTTGCAATGGCTCAACCTTCATCATGTCATCTTCTTTCCTTCCATGAAATGTAGTAGGTAATGGATTAAGCACATCACACATTTCCCTAGAAATATTAACCATATCCACCTTAACTATATTACCAATTATAGGTTCATCAATGTTCATCACAACTCATCCTAAATTTACAAGGTGGAATTTCAAATCTATCATAGGAAGGACAAATCCAATTTGTTAATTAATGCAATATGCTACCCTCAATTTCTATCATCATATAGTATTTGGTAGTGATGAGTGGTAAGGTATCCCTACACCCAACCATATGAATCACAAGCATTCACACATGATCTGGTTGAATTCCATGGACTCTCTAGTTTTCAAGTACACTAGTATTCTAGGAAGTGAACCTTGTCCTAATTGTCATTCATTGTCTTTCTAATTACACTTGTGAAGTACAAAGGTATGGTTAAGTGTAATCGAGGCATATGATTTTTATTATTTTATGTTTTATGGTTTTGATACTAAAGGAGAGAGATGAAGTAAATTTAGAACTAATTTATTTAACTATTTAACTAATCTCTAACTAGTCCTAACATAAGCATTCAATCCAACTTTCTGTACATGTCTTGAAGCCATGTATTCACTAATGGATTACTAAGTAGTACACTACTGAGCACATCAAATAATAATGCTACTATGATTACCAAGTGAATATGTGTTTATGCTTGAAGCGATCGTACTTATGTTTTTAACCTATTTATCTTATCTTGCTTAATTACTTAATTAGCTTAATTATTGGAAAACATTAAATAAATAGCTAAAAACATTAAATTCATGAATGAAACATCTAAACTATCCAAAATGCTACAAGGTTTGATCAAAAAGCTCATCTTTATTGCTACACACACTATCATGCTTAGGTATAACAATGCTTGAATAAAGATCCGTACACTCAATGACTCCTACTATGGATACTTAGGAAAATACTCTAACATTGAAATGTAAAAACTATAAGAGCTTCACTACACTATGATAAAATGATTCCTAAACATGGTGGATTGGCACATATTTATAGGCAAGAACAAACCCTATGTCAATGAGGCCACATCAATGCATGAAATAATGCATTAACAAGGCCTAGTCAATGGGGCCTAGTCAACAAGGTCTCATCGATGCAGCTAATCTGCAACTCATCATACCCCCATGCTTGAAAGAAAACTTGTTCTCAATTTCTTTACAAAATTAAAAATGTATGGGATTATTGACTAGCACCTGACTCAACAAAAATACATGAAAAAACTAAGTGCCTAGGTATACAAATTAACAAAATTACAAATTATGGTGTTCACGACATAAAATCAAACATCAAACAAAAAATCAGACAACATGTCCTCTGATGGCATGAAGACCAATAGAAAATATCGGTCCTAGGTGGTGAAGGTTCCTGAGGCTCCGATGGACCTTCTCAAACTTCAGGCACATGTAACAGTTGAGGCTGTTGTGGCTATCTAGCTATTGCTACAACTTCTAGTAACAAGCAGAAAGCATTTAGCAATGCTTTCATTTTCTCCTCCTTACTCATGGGATCATGCATAGTCCAAGAAGCTTTGCCAATGTGGGTCAAAAAGGCCACATTCCAATGATAGGGAATTGTAGAGAACAAGTTCTTAGCATTGATAAACTAGGTAGTGAATTGTTTACATTCAATGTGGAACACCTTAACTATGTTCTACAACTCTTGATAGCCATTAATTCTCCCAAATAAGTTCTTGATAGTTGATCATTGATCAATGAATTATGCCCTAAGAACCTCGAGTTCAACGTTCACCATCTCAAGCTTTTGCTTAGTGTCCTTGTGGTTCTTGCACTTGGCCTCCTACAACAAATATGAATTGGCCACTTACTTTTCAAGTTCTAACTATGACCATATAGTAGTCAGCATCACTAGGTTTTCATATCAAAGATTGGCCAATTTCATATACTTTATCAATTCTTCACCTTACAACTCCTTCAAGTGGATCTTTGCTTTATTGTAGGCATCTATGCCATTAATGATGGGCTACCATACCTCTCTTCCTTGCTAGAGTTGCTGGAGGGTCTCATTTACTTTTTCCTTAGTCATTTGAATATGCTTCTCATTCACTTCTTTCTATAAGCTAGCCTAGTCCTGGTAGTGATTCTTAGCTCTCCTAAATTTGAGAGCTTCATTTTTTCAAGAGGTGAATTTAATGGCAAATTTCTAGCATAATGTATAGACTTCCTCCATAGACAAATTATCATTTTCTACATCCAATTTCCTCAATTCTGTGTTTACCCTAGCAATTTTCTCCTAATATTGATGGATGAATTCTTACATCTATTGTTTTTGTACATCAATATTTCACATGCGGTGGTTTTCAATAATCAGTCTTTTAATTTCCCAGCATGTCTAAACCAAGTCTTTTTGAACTAAATAGGTCTTTACTTTAGCCATGGATTGGTTAAAGATTAATGTCACCATTCCCTCCTCAACTTGCTTTAATTGTTCTTAAAGCTTCATCTCTAGTTATTTTAGGGTTAAGGAGTGTAGGGTTAACAAAGCAAGCACATAATTGAACAACTTATATTGCCAAGCATTGGTTTTGTGCTTGACTCATTTCAAGTTTTCCTTATACGATGATGCATTTTTCCTTTTACTCGAGTAGCTTCAACTAGGTTTTAATAACTATGTCCAAAAGATCAAAAATATCCAGAATCAGTTACCCAGTCCCCAATAGTTAGTTCAGTAATTCTTCATGCTAGGATGCACTCAATCTTTCAATGATAGTTCCCAAAGATTGAAAGTGTAGATATGTCTAATATAGACACTGCAAGTGTGTTAAGTTCTTCTGTAATTTGGTCAACAACCACTTTTTCAGCTATCCCTTGTCCTTACTGCTACATCACCAATACAATTACTTCCTCACCCTTCTCCAAGTGCATCAAAAAGAAGGTGGTATTCCCAAAGATTTTTGGGAATCAATGATATTGAGATAGAGACATCATCACCTCTTAGGCACTAGGAATCAATCTTGCAGATAGTTGCATTTGTTGGGCTAAAAATATCAAACCACCTTCTTCCATCTAGCTAATTGTTTAAGCCACTTCATTAAGATAACTTATCATAGGTTGATATATAGATGGATCTCCACCACTCATTCCTACTCATTTCTCTTACTCATGCAAGAGCTATTCTCAAATTTCATGCAAGTGCTCAATGGCTACACTAGCCTCTAGCATTGTTTCTTGAGTGGGTGGTGGAGGTTGCGAGTGTTGTTCCTCTTCTTTAGACATGGTAGGCATCTTTTCCTTCATCATTTTGGACCAAGAGGCCACAAGAGTATGTCTAATCATGTCATTGATGTAGTATATTATCCCTACCCTTTTGCAAAGTTTTCAGAGGAGGCATGGGAAAGGCAGGGTTTTCCTTCTACATTCATTTTCTTTAAAGCACTTTTCAATCTTTATATAGATTAATTATGGAAGGTTTGTTGGAAATATTCCTCTTTGAGTGACACATGCTTAAGCGAAGATGGTAGTCACCTTACTAGGCCTTGTTGTCAGATTGAGGTGATAGGATGCTATCTTGAAGTATACACGTTCCACCAATGTGATTGCACCAAACTCCTTTTGGTCAAACCCATAACACTAATGTGTCCACTCCTTTTTGACATCAGGATCAGCTTCTGTAAATAGCTTTTCCAATTGCAATCCAAAATCAAGCAACCCAAGAGCCTGCATGATGGCTTTAGCTAAGCAGGACACTTGAATGTCCTTGATTTTTATAGTGGAACCTATTTGTCTATTATTTCAGAAGAGGTATGTCTCTTCAATGTACCTCTTCCCATTAGAAGTCATGATTAGCCACATGGGAGATATTTGCAATCACATCTTCACATCTACTAGAGCATGCTCTAAGAATGACCCGAAGTTTAGTTCCTGGAGAACTAAGCATTGGAAATCATAAAACTTGATTGTCTTGAGGTAGACATGTGTTAGTGTGACTTCAAGTCTTCATATGGATCCTAGTGCCTCTCCTCATTGTGATTGTTCTGTAGTAGCCTCTTCCTTGGAAATCTATCTAACCGATTCCACTTCGGGCTCCTCCCAAAGAGGTCATGTTGCATGAGCTTCTTTTGCTTGATCCTAGACTTATTCTTATTAGCCCCTTCTAGTTCTAGGTCATTTCTCCCTCAGTTAAGTCTTCATATTCTTCAAACATAGTAAACCCTACTACCCAACCTTTGGTTAATAATCCTTTCAACTTTCAAAACTTCAACCCAATTCCAAAACCTCTTTAACATACTTTCCTTTCTTTTGATCCCTCTTTCAATGATACTTATTAACATCTTTAGAATTTTGAGACACTACTAAGCATCCATAACATAATTCAACATGATATGGAATGTAGGTCTTTTATCACTACCTTTCAAGGCCAAGAAACTCAATGATTTCTAACCCTTTCCAATTCATCAATCTCAACCTTGAATGACCTAAAATCTTCTTTTCTCTCTCAATTTGACAAGTTTACTAATCCCACTATAGCTTCTAGTAACTTTACTAGCCTCTAAAATATTATTGGAGAAATAATTAGAAATTACAATTTAAGGTTACCCCAACAATTATTATATGTCCTACCAAGATGCGTCCACAATTAGAAGTAATCTTAAAATTTTTTCTCTTGACAATTAATCCTTTCTTCACATATGCAATCAAATATGATCCTAATATCATCGACTTGCAAGGAGCCATGTGTAAACTGGTAAAACTTGAATAGATCACTCTCACGAACTCTTTACAATTCCAATTTGGAACTCTTGGCCTCAGTTCTCAAACCTCAATATTTCGAAATCCTTTTCAAAATAATCCTCGAATTTTCAAATCTCTACTAAACATTCAAATTCTAAATGCTCCCTCTTCTTTATATCCTCATAACCTTTGCCTAAGAGATGATCAATCAAAGGTCTTAATTCAATTAATTATCAACTCTCTTCCATGCCTTTCATCCCTAACCCTAAGACAACACAAACCTTCAACTTATCTTAAGTTGAGAGTCAACCTCCAATGGATCAAGTCTTAATCACCTTACAAAATCCTTCTGGTGAAGTGACTAAACTAAAACACAAAAATGTTAAAATAAGAAATCAACATAATGAGGCAAATGAAAACCTAGGAGAAGTAGCTCTTAGCAAATATTGTAGGTTACATAACACCAAACAAAATTCTAAGAACTCTTGCCCTTAATTCCAATCCTTATATGGGGATATCATACAAGAATTAAAAAACAACCAAAAGGGAGAAGCCCCACTAATGGTTCTAGAAATTCCTAGTGAAACTAAAAATGAAGTAGTAACATCATTTGAGCAAGTCATGATCAATGAACCTACCCTTGCAAATGCATGATTCAGGAAGATTAGCAACATTGTAAAAAACTCTAGTAACATAAAAAAAAACACATATCTTCCTCTTAGCAAATAAAATCATACTATGACATTTGAATAACAAACACAAACTAGAACATCATTACAAATCCATAACTGTTCTAATCAAAACCAACCTGAACCTAGAAGTGAGGTGCAAACTTATTATCTTATAGAATATTTGAAAAGAGTTAAGGCTAACATATTCATGTATGAACTATTACAATTTAAAGAAGCAAAACAAGCTATACATGGATTTCTCAATGAATCTAGAGATAAAGGTAAGACCCCTATAAATGAAAAACAAGTTCATTTTGTAGATGGTGTTGAAAACCTTGACCCACTCATTCTTCACCAACAAGTCAAGAAGGACCAACCTCCTCGTCTAACCACTTTAGTTATACTAGGAAAGAACATTCATAATTGCCTAATGGATTCCTGAGCTACCATACATGTAATGCCTCTTGAGGTACGTAAAACTTTAGAAGCCCAAATGATTTTCCAAATAAGAAGTGTTATCCAACTTGATGGATCCAACATCCGTGCAGTAGGATCACTTAAAAATATTCAAATTTTCCCAAAGAAATATCCTAATTTTTCATGTCATACAGAAATCTTAGTAGTTGATATGAACCTACTTATGACATGTTTCTATTACACATCTTTGATGTCCAATTTAGAGGTTTCTTTAGATCCAATTTCTTAAAACTCATTCTTCTAATTAAAGGAGGATTTGAACATCTAATAATTCCTAAAGAGAACCTTTTCATAATCATGTCATCTCATGTCCTCATGAATCTCATGTCATGTAAATAGATCAAAGTGTAGACTTTGTAGGAGTCATTGATCTTAATTTTGATGAGTACAAGTTGCACAAAAATTTCAATGCAATGAATGAATTCCTATCCTACATAAACCCCTACACCCATACCTATTCCACATCCTATTACCAGACTTATAGGAAACTTTTTGAACTTCACATTAACACACTACCTTTCCACCAACATGATCAAAAGACTTTTCTATTTGATGATCATCCACCAATTGGCAAAGACAAGGATATTAGTGAGATTCTCACTATCCAATCCTTAGATTATACTCTAATTTATGATGATGATAATACTTATATTAATCAAAGAGCATGCTTTTCAGAATTCAATAAGTTAAACGCATCGATACTTAGGATTGCTAGAGCCTCATCAATACAAGGATGCAATGCTAGAATTATGTTAATTTCCCCTAGGAAAGCTCCAAAACTTAAGGTCATTTACTTTTCAAAGCCCATGATAAACAACATGGCTAAATATGAAGCTTTAGTTCATGGATTAAAGTACAATATTCACTTTGATCTTTTAAATTTAAATATTTATAGTGATTCATAACTTATTGTGAATCAAATCAATAATGTTTATGAAGATAAGAATTCTTTAACAAGAGCATAAAAGACATATGTAGTAGAATAGGTTATCATGTTAGAACATATCTATAGAGATGAAAACCACATTCTTGATGCTTTAGCACAAGTTGCTTATATTTTTGATCTTCCATTTTATTATGAAGCTTGGGATTCTAAACTTATTATAGAAAAGGTTGATTGTTACTCTATCCCTGATAATGTGCTATATTTACAAGTGTTTCATGATGATCATCAAATTACTTGTTTTCTTACTAGTCAAGGGGTGTTTTACAATCAAATTATTAAAGCTTCACACACTTCAATGAATTAATCCTTATAAATGAAGTTTCACCTAATGCTATTGCTAGGAGAGCTCAATTTGAGAAAATGGATAATGAAATTAAGGCCCTATAACACAAATATGGATAATTGAAATTTCTTTTGTAAAAAAAAGGAAAAAGATCAAGAACACCCTATTCAAATAGGTAAACATTTACATTTTGACAAAAAGGGTATGTTAATCACATTGCTATATGAATTCAATGATGTTTTAGCCTAGTCCTATGAAGATTTAAAGGTTTATAATCCATTCATCATTACCCACACAATACCAGTTAGACCTAAAACTAAACCTTTTAGATAAAAATTAAGACTGGTTAATCCTAAAATTGAACCTTTAATGAAAAAGGAGATTGATAAACTCTTGGAATCTAAAATCATATATCAAGTTAGACACTCTAGTTGGGTATTAAACTTAGTTCCCATATGTAAGAGATTTGGAGAGATATGATTATGAATTGACTTTAGTAATATTAATGCATCTTGTATTAAGGATAATTATCCACTTACACTTATGAAGGAGTTGCTTCAAGTAGTAAGTGGTACACAAATATACTCATTCTTAGATGGATACTTAGGTTATAACTAAATTCTTATGAATAATAAAGATCAATATAAAACAGCTTTCATTACAAAATGGGCAACATTTCAATACGCCAAAATGTCTTTTGGATTATTGAATGTAGGATCAACCTTTCAACGTACCATGGATAACACTTTCAAAGAAATGATTAAGAAAAACATGGTCATTTATTTAGATGATTTAACAATTTTTTCACATGATAGATGAGCCCATATTCAAGATCTTAAATATATATTTTTAAGATATAGGAAATATGGTATGATATTAAATGCTAAGAAGCCTATATTTGGTGTACAAAGTAAAAAATTCCTTGGTTACATAGTGACAAGAGAAGGTATTTCTATTGATCTTGAGCATGTCAACGATATCCTAGAAATTAGTTATCCCTTATCCAAAAAGGATTTAAGAGGTTTTTTTGGGAATATTAACTTTATTAGGAGATTTATTCCTATGTTAGTTAAACTAGTAAGACCTCTTAACATAATGCTAAAGAAAGATGAGAACATTACATGGACTGCTGAATGCAAAAATGGTTTCTTAGCTATAAAAGAAGATGTAGTTGAAGCTCTAGTTTTAGTTGCTTCTTGGTATGAGAATGATTTTTTTTTTCTATATGTCTTTGCAAGTGATCATATAGTAGTTGCCATTTTGACTCAAGAGAGAGCCAAGCAAGAAGAATGCCCCATTGCTTATATGTCCAAACCACTTAAAGATGTTGAGTTAAGATATTCTCCCATAGAAAAAAAACTATATGTAGTAGTTAAATCTTTAATAAAGTTTCAATTTTACCTTTTAAAATCAAAGATTGTCATAATTATTCTAGATCCCACTACTATTACTCTAGCAAAGCTCTAGGATCCTTTAGGAAAAAGAGCCAAATGGATTATAAAGTTGCAGGAATATGAAACTCAATGGAAGGTAGCCAAATTAGTAAAAGGAACTAGTTTAACCAAACTAATAGCCTATGCATCAACCCTGGAAAAATCAAAAGTTTCATTTAAGCTTGAACCCACACCTATACATGTGTTACAACTTGAAGATAATAACCTAGGTCCATTTGCACCAAATTGCTTAAATGATCCTTAGTACGAAGATATCAAATATTATTTAACTTTCCATCATTGCCCTTTAGACATATCTAGGTACAAGCATAAATTACTAATATCTAGAAGCCCTAAATTTACCATGGTTAATGGAAATCATTTCAAAAAGAACTTTGAAGGAGTTCTTCTTAGGTGTTTAGATAGAGAAGAAACCAATGATGTGGTAAAAACCTTACACGATGAAAGAGACCTAGGCTATTGATCTTTAACTCACAAGATTACAAAGGCTGGTTATTACTGGCCAACTATGATTACAAATGCTTATAATATATCAAAACCTTGCATCCAATGTCAAATATTCAAAGGAAGAGATTCTAAAAGCTTAGCACCTCTACAACCTATCATTGAAGTAAGACCTTTTGCATAATGGGCTCTTGATTTTATTGGAGCCATCAACCCACCATCATCAGTCCAACATAAATTTATTTTAATGATAACTGACTACACTACACATTGGCTAGAAGCCAAACCAACTAGAAGAGCTACATCTCGTGAGATTATTAAGTTTCTTAAGGAAGTTATCATAACTTGGACATCCATGTGCACTAGTATTCAATAATGGTCATGCCTTAATCTTAGTAGAAATCATTGAATAGCTATGAATAATAAAATACTAATCAAATGTGTTACAAAATATTATCCTTAAGGAAATGTCTTAGTAGAATCATCCAACAAAAGTCTTCTAAGTGAAATTAAAAAAATGATTAATGACAATCCAAAATCTTGGCATGAAAAAGTAAAATCGATTGTATGGGTAAATTGTATTCATTACAAGAAATCTCTCAACATAACTTCTTGTGAGATAGTTTATGGTAAAAAACCTATATTATCCATCAATTTGCAAATCCCTATTTATGAGTTTTTCTAGATTACCTAAATCCTAATAAAAGTCTTATCGCTAGATCTTATGATCTTTGGGATATTAAACTTAAATGTTTAAAAGCTGTGAAAAACATGTCAAATCATCAAACCATTATTAAAAGATGGTTTGACAAAAATTTTGCCTCTAAATCCTTTCAAATAGGCAATATAGTCTTCAAAAGAGATAGAGATTCTAGGGGAAAATGTCCTCAAAACAAGTTCTCACCAATGTGGTTAGGGCCATACCAAGTCATGAAGGTTGTAGCCCCTAATGTTTGCTTGACCTTCAAGGCAACAAGTTCATTACAAACTTCAATGCATTGCACCTTAAATATTTTTATACTAGTGTTCCACATGGACACCGAGTAGATGAGTAATTTAATAAATTATAGTCATAAATAAGTATGTATGTATGTATACATATACATATATATCCATATAGGATGCATCCGATATCATAGATTGAAAAATTGAATCAAATCGACAAATCAAATGTCTCTTTTATAAATCAAATTAGAAAAATCTAAATAAATCAATGTAAGAATCACATTAAAATCATCAATATTAGCAAAATAGAGCACTTATATTCACCCATGTTGATAGCTACATTTTCTAATTTTCTTCATCTAAGAGCTCACTTAGAGTGGAACATCAAATATATAAATTTTAGTTTTTTGTTGGCATCAGAATTAGTAATAGACAATATAGTAAACTTAAAAAATCAATAAAAATATAACACTCTTTGTTAGATTAAATGTCTAATCCAATTTAAAATCGACTTCAATGTTGCGTTGCGATATATGGTAGATGTCACCATTAAACGCAAATTTCTCAAACTATGCTAGATTTTATATGTACTTGAATAAAATGCATTTCATATTATTGCATTTATAATATCATATCTTAATGTAGTATCATGCATAACATATAGCTTTAGGATCATATTCATATAGGTGCATGCCTTATAAGTTAACTTAAAAGATGTTTGAATTCAATACTCAATTTTTATTAAGGGTATTCTATAAATTACGTGAATCCTTGTAACTCTCTCGTTCTTTGTTAATTAAATTTAAAAATGAATCCCTTGAGGCTAAGTAATAAAAATCATATTTTATTAAGTTACCTAATACCTACATGTTGCTTTATGGTGCTACCTTATAAGTTGACTTGATGCCATGGCATTTTCCTTTGGGTTGCATTTACTTAAAATGACATGTATAATTTTGAGTTATTTTCATAATTTGGTGATCCATCCTAACTTATGATGAGATAACTCAATGGGAGGAATTCACAATGTGTTAGAAAGAATTTGAGCTAGTATCCAATTTTTGGGATGTAAAGTTCATTCTTTCTCATGCCCAACCATGATTCATTGTGACTACACTTTGAGTTCATAACAATGGCACAAAGCTAGAGTTCCTTCCTTTCCTTTAATTTAATAATAATAACAATAACAATAATAATAATTGGTTTGATTCTTTTGAATAAAACCACCAAGGAGCTCATGATTAAATTTATTAAGATATGTATTAAGGGACTATAAGATAGTATCTTGGTCTATTTATGTTTTTTAATAAAATCTTTGAAGCATTGAATTAAACTTCTTTAGTGTATTTCTAAAGGTATATATTATTAGGTACACATTTTATTAAAAAATAATCATATACATAGATTTTTAATATATATATATATACACACATATGTATGTACGTATAGCATAACATATATTTAATATTTAATGTTATTATTTAAAAAATTGGGTAAAGCACTTGAAGGCTTTTGCATTGATTTGATTGGGCTTGATTCCCATTTCCATCGCAAAAACCCTCACATGCGAATATTTCTTTGTAACAAACATGGCTACTAGGCACACCTCGTAACTGAATCTCTTCTTCCTTCTACATTATTGTGATGCAATACTTTTTTACTTTGTATTTTTGTATTTTTTTTAATAATAAAGGAGGTACTTTAGTCTCTGGATTTCAGGCAGATTAATATGGGGAAATCGGTTAGATCTTGTAATATGAAGTCACCAACACATGTAGATCATTCTCGTAATTTCCCAACTATTTATCTAAGCCATTGGATGGTTTTTTTCTTTTCACAAAGAATGCCTTCGGACACTTGTTAAAGAACGTTGCTTCCTGTAATATTTAAGTGTTATGTAGGTGTTTGAAGTTTAAATAGATGATATCCACTGTTCTCAATGTGCCATTGCATTCACAAGAGTCAATTTCATGTAAACTAACAAAACAATTTGATTAAAACAAGCCATGGTATGTTCAAGAGGATGTTTAGCATTATACGTGAATTATTAGCAAAGATAAGTTCTATTGGGAGAGATGCATGATGGCAACAAAGATGGACGATGAAATTTGTGCTTTTTTTTAGCATACATGGATTATGCTATGTGTTACCCCATAAGGATTTGATCATTAAAACTTATAGGACTCTCTTAAATTCGATTAGGAGGTTATTTTCCTACAAAAATGTTTTATATGCTAACACAATTTAACAATAGGTTATTGAAGATGAAATCATTGACTCTGTGTGAGTGAGTCGTTTTTCTTAGGGAGTTACTCAGGTAACTCGCATCACAATCAAAATGACCTGTAAAATTAGATTTTCACTCCTTTGATCCTACCAAATATGCCCAAATTCTGACCCACCTTGTGAATCACAACTTGGCTGGAATAAAATACTCTTTGAGACTCTCTGAGTTTCATAACACTAATGCCAAGTAGTTTATTATGTGCATCCTAGGGAGTCAATTTCTTATTTCTGAATTGTGTTTATGAAAATTTTTTCTTTCAAGATTTGATGAGTAGATTGGCTTATAAAAAAAATGCTTTCTTCCGTTATTAAAGTTTATGATTTTATAAATACTCTTAGTTTCTTTATTTTTACTTGGACAGGTTGCAAGCATGAAAACAAACAAGGAGATTCAAATAATGAAGGAAATTTAGAGGATCTCCGCTCTGCCACACTTGGCAAAGGAGATCATGTATTATGACCAAGTGGGTGGATACATTGTCAGTTCCTCTTCTTCCTGAAAAGGAAAAAAGGCAACAGAAGAAGGAAAAATCCTTATAAAAGGCCTTCTTGGGAACAAAGAAGAGATCAACCAGCAAACAGAAAAAGGCCTCTTTCTCCTTTCATTCTCCCTTCCCTTCTCTGGTTCCATCTTAATCATTTGTCCCATTCTATACCCCTTCTCCCTTTCAATATTACAATGTGCCAGTCACTACCATTCTATACCCCTTCTCCCTTTCAATATTACTATGTGCCACTCACTACCTACTATTGTTACTTGCAATTGGTCATTGTTAGATTTTTTAGTTAGTTGTTATTGCATGGTGTTGTTGTTCAGAAGCTGTTGATGCTACTTCCTGGTGCTGCTATATACTACCACCATGGCTACTTGCAGTTATTAATGAGTCTACTTAGTTCTTTCTTTTCTTTTTTTTCAGTTATTTTCTTTAATATTATGATCTTTTAAAGTTATTTCATCTTCAATATTTCTCCTTCCATGTAATATAATATTTTTAAATCTAATACTCTTTTAAATTATCCATCACATTTGTTTTTTTTTTTTTCACCAGAACTATTTTCAAGCTACCTGTTCCCCTAAGCAAAGCCTAAGCAACAACCTTGCAAAATCATGCAGACCTTGCAAAATCATGCAGTTTCAGAATTGTAAAATTTCTTTGTACTGAAACATTTGGAAGAGCATAATTTCGAGGTGGCTTGTGCGTCCTATCCTATCCAGATGCTATGTACTGTACATTCCTCGTAAATACATGTTGAGGTTTTTAGTTTTATCATTTTAAATGTGCATAGGCCTTTGGGCCACTTCAGATAATGGTGACAGGAACGTTCTATTCCAAAGAGGGGCCCTTCACATGCTTTCTGACTACTAGAAAGAGCGTTTTTACCAAGGTTAAAGTCAATTCGATATGCATGTAACAACGCAACAGACGTGTTTAATCAAAATCATAAAATACATAATCACATAAAATAGAAAATAATATCATAAAATGATCAAAAGAGTACATTGCACTGGCACACCCACAACAGGAAAGTAGTAATCCACACACCCACAACAGGAAAGTAGTAATCCACAAATCAGACTCATTTCAAACCATCTTCAGCCATCACCAAAGGAAGCAAACATCTTATTTCACATAAACAGCTAGCTAACTATAAATGTGATCAGTACACCAAATTGAAACTGAAACCCCCTTTTTATCTTCTTTTGTCAATTTCTCCAGCTTGACACCACATCCGCCATAGCTTTTCTGGAACTTCCCCCAGTTGCCAAAGCCTTGCTGGCCTCATCCTTGAACTGCAACGCACGATTCCTGGCATTACGCCCGTGTTGTCCCTCCATGAGCTCTACAATGGCATTCTTCAGAGATTCTGCTTTCACAAACCCATCACTCTCTCTCTGCAACGGTACCCC
>MNCI01025577.1:1822-12938 GCA_015680685.1 Gnetum montanum
AAACAAAATAAAAAATATACATGGAATCAACAACTCAAATTATGAGCACATATGTGGAAGAAAAATACAAGCTAGAGTAGTTAAGAAGAAGGCACCCTTATCTACATTTAGGCCAAAAAGAAGAAATTGAATGGGGATAGCTTGAGATCCCAAAAAAAATTGGATCCAAAACCGTTGGAGTTAAAGGTCTTATCAGTAACACTAGAATATGCTTTTCAAAATAACAAAAATGTAGTCATCATCAATGCTAACCTAGATAAAGAACAAAATAAGAGATTATTAAAAGTAGTCAATAAATGGCCAATGATATTTTCCTGGTCTTATGATGAAAAAATGAGCATTGATCCTCAAATTTATCAACATCAAATATACATAAATCTAGTTGTTGAGCCACAACACCAACTACAGAGATGGTTGAATCATAAGCTTAAGGAGGTAGTAAAGCAAGTGTTGGTAAAATTACAAAAGGTAGGATTCATTTATCTCTTTGCAAATAATGAATGGATCAATCCATTGGTAATTATTTCAAAGAAAGGGGGCAAGTGGAGAGTTTTTATTGATTTCTAACTATTAAATTCTGCAACATTCAAGATACATTTTCCTTTGTTGTTTGTTAATAAAGTCCTAGACACAATTGTAAGACACCAATACTATAGTTTTCTTGATGGATATAATGAATATAACTAGATCTACATAACACCAAAAGACCAAGAGAAGACAATGTTTACAAGTCTATGGAAAATGTTTTCTTATGTTATGACTAAAAACATTGATGGCTAGAATACCAAGGGGTTCACGGGTGCATAGACTAACCCTTAGTTCATGTGAGGGCCTACTAAAGGTAGAGACAAGGTGCCTTGAATGGTCTTGTTGATTGAATAGGAACTTATCAGATGTAACTGGGGTGTAGCATAGTTAGCTGCGATGTTGATGCAAAACGATGCTAAGTGTTCACTTGATGTCAACAGGGTTAAGCGTAGTTAGGTTTCTTGGTGAAAAATGAAGGTGCCAATGTGTAGGGACCACTGCTTAGGCACGACTATGCACTAAAATGGCAAAAAATGCAAGTAAAATGCTAAAAATGCAAAGAAAGAGAGAGAGAAATAGAACACCACCTCAAATGGGGTTGAGCATAGTTAACTCCAAGAGGGGTGAGAAGGTACATGATGTACAATAGGTGTAGTGGACAGCATAGTCACAGTCTCAAGGGTGTCTAGCCATGAAGATTAACATTCTACCATGGTGTTTTTGCTTGCCAGGTTGGCTACTGTATTGTGTAGTGGGCTGCAGTGGTAGACTACGATAAGCTATAGTGATTTATGACTTTGCCTCTCTTTGGTTTGCTGGAATGCCTTTCTTGGTAACCCAAATGTGCCAATGCTTCAAATTTTTTCCAACCCCTAAAATGTTTAGAGCAAGGGTATTTATAAGGCTAGGCTCAGCATGAAATGCGAAGGGATTGTCAAGTGGCAGAGGGGATGGTTGGAGCTCTATTGTCATCCAACTGCACTCTCCACTAAGGGTAGCAATGTTATGCTTTTCTCTGTTCTACTAAACTTTGTGAGGCTGAGAGACAATGACTATGTTGCCAACTACATGTGCATGTGCTAAGAGGACTGCAATGTACTTGAAAAAATGCTACTTTGGAGACTATGCTCTGCGACTACGCTCTTCACTATCTTGTGTGGCGTTGAGTGTAGTTATAATTTTGAGGATAAAAGGGAATAAAAAATGCATTTTGCTAACTATGCTTACTAGAGATGAGTTGGAGCTAAGCTAAATGCCAATTCTATGTTGTGGAAGCCTTTGGAGGCTATTCTAGCTAACTACGCTTGACTACTCTCTAAACTAAGGGAGAGCATAGTCCAATACCTAGAAAATGTTTTGCTGAAAATGATCATGTGCTAACTACACTCTCCATGATAGGCTAACAACACTCCCAACTAGGGTTGAGCATAGTCCTAGAACTTGTCAAAACTTATAGAAACTAGCTTCCAGTTGACTGCTCTTAACTATGCTCTAGGCTAGTGGAGAGCATAGTTTCAACACTTAGAAAAATCTACAAGAACTTGGCCTTCATGTTGACTACACTTCACTACACTCTAGGGTAGTGGAGAGTGTAGTCTCGACACTTACAAAATTTTGTAACGGCTGGTTTGACATTTAGAAAAATTTGCAAAACCAACCTTGGTATTGACTATGCTCAACTACACTCTGGGGCACTACATAGCATAGTTTCAACACTTAGAAAAAATCTACAAAAATTGGTTTTGAGTTGACTATGGTCTCCACTGGGTTGACTATGCTCTAGGATAGCGAAGAGCATAGTCCTAGCACTTAGAAAAATTTCTAGAAAGTGGCCTCATGCTGACACTTAGACAAACTTGCAGTCAAGACACTATAGTCCAAATTTGGTGGTGTTACAACTTACAAGTAAATGTCTTTTGGTCTTTACAATGCACCTGCTATCCTTCAAAGACTAGTACTCAACATCTTTCAAAAATAAATAGATAATGGCATTGAGGTATTTATGGATGACTTTTCAACCTATGGGTTAGATTTTAAATAAGCACTGGACCATTTAGAGTAGATATTGAAAAGATGTATAGAGATAAATCTGAAGCACAACTAGAAGAAAAGCCATCTAATGGTCCAAGATGGGATCATACTAGGACATAAAGCCTCACAAAAGGAAATTGGGACAGATCCTAAGAAAATTAGAGTCATACAAAACATCATCTAAAAGCCACAAACTAGCAAGGATATTAGATTATTTATAGGTCACACAAGATATTTTAGAAGGTTTATAGAGAATTTTTAAAAAATTGCAAAATTATTGGTAGAACTAACCAATAAGGATGTACCATGTTAGTGGTCATAATCATGTGAAAAGGAATTTGACATCTTAAAAAAATGTTAATTGAAACATCAATCCTTCATGCTCTGGATTGGTCTAAGTCATTTCATATCATGACATATGCTTTACATTATGCACTAGTTTTAGTACTAATGTAGCTGGATGACTAGAAAAGACCATATTACATACATTGTGCTAGTAGAAGCATCACTAAAGCACAACTTAATTACACCACCATAAAAAAGAAGCTCATGGCAGTAGTGTATGCACTAGAAAAATTTATACACTATGTGCTTAGGTACCTAATTTATATCCATATAGCTCATAGTGCAAGCCGCATCCTAATGAATAAACCAATGGTAAGTCCTAGGGTGATCAGATGGCTCATCATATTATAAGAATTTGATATTACCATGGTTGATAAGAAAGTCAAGGAAAATGTAGTAGCAAATCACTTGTCAAGGTTGAGATGGGAACCATAGGACCAATAAGAATCATTGTTAGATTAATTTCCTAATGCAGACATGTTCACAAAGGTCATAATGGCTATTGAATCAACATGAAATCCATGGACTCTTGATTACATAACTTAACTACACAAGAGCTTCTTATTGAGTGGTGTAAGAAAAAGAAAGAGTAATTCCATTACAAAGTCAAAAGATATATGGAGATAAATGGGAATCTTTACAAGATTTGCATTGATGAATTATTTCAATGGTGTGTACCAAAAGTCAATCAAATTAGTATCCTACACAATGCACATGAAGGACCATGCAATGATCATTACGTTGGGCATAGGACAACACTTAACCTGATATGGTAGGCTACTTTTGGTCTACTCTATTCTAGGATGACCATAACTTCACCCAATCTTATGAAAGATGCCAAAAAGATGGAGGAATAATAGGAAAAAATGAAGGACCACAATAATGGATACAATCATTAGAACCATATGATATCTAGGGAATTGACTTCATGGGACCCATCATGCCAATGTTGAATGGGAAAGCCTACATCATAGTGACCATGGATTATTGTACAAAGTGGGTAGAGGCAGTTGTAGTTAAACATAGTATAGCCAAAATAGCAACCAAATTTTTCCAACAACATTGGTAAATCAATTCAAGGTAGCAAGGATACCTATTTTAGACAATGGAACTCATTTTATCCATGTTACTTTTATGAAGCTCATGTAGCAGCTCAAGGTAAACCATAAATTGATCACACCATATCATCTCCAAGAAAAAGATTAGGCTAAAGTAACTAACCACGATATTACAAGGATATTAACTATGACAATTAGTAGATTTAGAAAGAATTAGAGCACCAAGCTAAACAATGCTCTATGAGTTTACAAAACCACATGGAAGCCACCCATTGGATACTCACCTTATGAGCTAGTTTACGGTAAATTACCTACACTCCCAATCTAGGTAGAGCTCCAGTGTCTAGCTACTACCAATAAAATAGATCTTAACCTAAGCATAGACCAAAAAAATGACTCGTGAACCTCAACCTGCTAGAGGAAAATAGGCTAGTAGCACTCATGAGTAATTCAATCCATAAGAAGTGCTCTAGGCATAGGCACGATGAACAAATATATCAAGTGTTGATACAACTAGTTGATAAGGTCCTATACTACAATTCCAAGCATGTCGAACAAAAGGCTAAGTTTCAAACACCTTGGAAGTGATCATACATTGTCCAAGCCACTTATCCATCTAGTGTCATGCACATTTACCATTCATCTAGTCCACATAAGTTCATCTTAGTGAATATCTAGTAGGTCAAGCCCTATTATGAACATCTTGATTCTATTGTGAATTCTACCTAGTCTTTCAATTTGTTTTCTACCTATTCAATTTTCTAGTTAACTAGTCCTAATCCTAGTTAAGGGGGTGTCCACCATAACACATAGAACTATATTTCTATTTTTCTTATTACTTTTTCATATTTTCTTGATAAATTTTCCTATATTCTTATATTTTCTAATTTCTTAATAATTTTCTATTCTTTGAAATTTTTCACTTCTTTTCCAAATTTTCATTCTTACTACCTTTCAGTTGTTGATATCTTTTAAAATTTGTCTATACTTTTTCATTATTTCTCTTGTCCATATTCTTGGGAATTTTCAATAAAATATACAAAATAAAACAAGATGTAGTCCCAATAAGGTGAAGATTACTCTATGCTACCAATTCATAAAGGATTGGTTACCTATACATTAAGACCATGGCATCCATCCACTAATTCCAACAATAAGAGGTTCTTAGCATGGCCATAATGATATTCTTCTCATAATAAAACTAAGAATAAACTTGTTATCATTATTCCTAGACAGAAAAGTGAATAACCAAGTCAGAATGAAAAGGGTGTGACATCAAGGGGACTTGTGGATTCTCTAGGATTATCATTGTGAGTTCTATCCTATTACCAAGAATCTATTATTCTCTTGAGTTCTAACAAAAAAATGGAAGTAAGAGTATAATAACTACTACCTTACCATGTCATTGTAAAGACATGTTACCCATGCCTAAATGTAGTTCTCTAGTAAGGTCAACCTAGTAACATAAAATAAAAAGCATGGAATAAAATTTCTGAGATTCCACTAGAGAAATCTATTGCCCAGGCTTGAAGGTAGGTAGCTTCTTAGAAATCTAAAAACTAAAAAAGTGTGCTATTAATAAACTCCTTTCTTGAATAGTAGTGCCAAGTGGTAATACTCTTTACAATAGTGCTAGTCTTATGATTGTAAGCCCTAGTGATGAAACAATGTGATGTTACTAGAAAGTGGTTTGGACTTGGTTCGAATCTTGGACAGAAGGCCTAATGATCACTTTAACCACAAATTACACATAAGGATTGATTATTCCTATGGTAAGATACCTTATGTTCCAATTTTAGTAATCCCTTCTATAGTACATTCCATCTTACTGTATATGTAATCATAACTTTATGGTTTTGTATAATATAGTGTTATTTTCCCAAATTGGTTATACTAACATGCATGTTTTGCTAAAAGGTATGTCCTACATTCAACTCCTTGAGTACCTAAGCACACTTTTAGGCATGGTTATACAATGGCACTAAGGGTTGAAGCCTACTTTAGGGAGGACCCACTTGTACAACTCTTGTATTTGATACTTATCAAGAAATTCCACATCATCTTATGTCTTCCAATGACCTCAAGACTCAATAAACACTTCCCATATCATTTCATAACATGTTCATCAATTCAAAATCTTCAATCCATCTCTTACATACTCAATAAATTTTCATTGCCTAAGATTCCTTATGAACTTTGAATGCCAAATTTTCACAATCCAAGTACCATCTATGACCTAAGAACCCTTAGAAAACCTTCACATCTTCCAAACATTCCAATTGACTCATTTTTTCCAAAATAATTCACTCAAAATTTTAAAATTTTCAATGGTGATGTTATATCTATGATATCACATTGCCTGCAATGTCACATCTATGATGTCACATGTGCAAAATTAGTATATATATGTGCCAAGAGGTAGAAAAATTTTTCATTTCATCATTTTATGTCAAGAGAAGTTTTTGTTGTTTTTCTAAGCTCTAGAAACCTAACTTCCCAAGGCAATAACTTCCTCACCATAGCTTTGAATTTTGTGATTTTTGAACCTTTTTTATCTTGAAATATTCAACTTAGTCATGGGAGGATCCATTGCACACACATCCTAAAATTTGACCCAAAAGTTTCCTAACAACTAGAAGACATCATAAAGGGTAATTATAAAAAAATAATAAGAATATCATGGTTAATTTACCGAATTTGAGCTAAAAAGCCTAGCTAAATCTTCCAATTAACCATATTAGCCAAACAAGAACACAATAAATGGGGAAATGAAAACTATAGAAGGTCATACTAATGAAGAATAGCACTTAGGGGATTTCTTTTCGAAATTTCTCTAACTCTACAATCATGCTACAATGGGAACTTGATTAAACAAAAAGTATAATAAGGGTAATGAACTAATAGGAACTATGGTGAACACATTGGTAATCTTAAAATCTTGATAATTACATGTGGGCCCAAAAATAGCTAGAGTGGAACCCTCTCAAACAATAAGTAAGAGACCAAGAGGCTGTGGAAGAGGCCCAATGAGAGAACAAACACCATAAGCCAAGAATGCAGAGTAGGAGGCTTAATCATTTAGCATCCATCAACCCTTACTACTAAACACTCTACATAGGCAAAGGTAGAGGCTCCACTTACATAATAATTGGGACAACATCTCATGTTGTCCAATGAATGCCTCCAGGTCATATAAGAGAAGTCTGTCATGTTGATGATTATCATAGAACTTAATTGTGGTCCATTCATGGAATTTGCTCCAGAGGTTGTGATAACACAACTTCAAGTATCTCCCTTATGGCTAACATTGTCCAACAGTAGTTAATGGTACTTATGAGAGACCATTCAATTTTGGCAACACAAACAAGATGATGCTATAGTAAGAATAGAAGGGGTCTCATTATCCTACTCTGTAGAGGCATTTGTCAAAACCTTGAATATCCCAAATGAAGGGGCCGATGTTTCATAAATTTCAACAAGACCAAACATAGATGCTAAAAAGTTATGGTTGCAGAGGATGTATGGCAAAGAAGACAAAGATTATAGTGAGCTCTCAATAGAAGAAAATATCTATTTCAAGATTAGAATGTATCACCTATTCCCAACCAAATGGCTCAATCATATTTCAACATATGTAGCTTGAGGAAGTGCACTCCTGATGGGGAAATTCAATGCCAACATTGCTCGTTTACTATTCCTAGAAATTAAAATGTAATTTAAGGAGAAAAAGGGAAACCAACACTACCATTTCCTTGCCTCATAAGGAAGGTGTGTAAGCAAATAGAAATTCTAGGTTACACTAGCAATGTTCCTAGAAAAGTCCAAAATGATTCCTATGCTAAGATGTTCAAACCATTATCACCCATGAAAGATTAGCTAGAAAATCTAGTAGGCATTGAGGGAGCTGTAGGTTCCACTCTTGCCAGTAACATTCTAGCTACTAGATAGTAACACCAAGCAGGACCTACAAGCTAGGTACTAGCTGAACAACAATAAAAAGTTTCACTACTACCATGACAAGACTATAGGCCATTTATGAGACATCTATAATAGATTGTGAAAAAAATTAGCTGGGAAATAATGGAGAGTGCCAGTGTCTATAGAGTTAGAGAAACCTTTATAAGATCCAAACTTTTGATGGATCTTATAAGTGGACAAGTCTCATTGCAGATAGGAGGAGAGGAAGATTAGGCATAACAAATCTTAGGGAATGTTGCATCATTCCAAGTCATGCTTAAAACTAGTGAAGATGTCGTAGTTATGGTTATGTAGCATTAAGATGTATCAGGAGCTAGAGAGATCATCACATATTACATCAAAGAATCATTCAATGTTCTTGTTGTGTCTCTAGTTGATATGTTTGGAGCAAGAAATGCTTAAATGCTATTTGGTATCTCAAAGAATCCTAACAAGCATGAACATGTTCTAGATGGACTACTATATATAGACTAGGTCATGCAAGATCTATTTGATATCTCTAGTGATATCACTACAGTATAGTCTTATCTATAGTCTATCTATATGTCACAACAAATCTAGCATAATGAATGTATAATTACTAAGAACTCAAAAAGATAGCTAGAGTATTTGAAGAAGAGAGGAGGAAATTTGTAGCTTGGTACATAAAGACCAATAAAATGTTTTCATAGATGCCATGTCCATGGATGTACCAGCTCCATTAAACATTGGTCAACAAGCATGGATGGTACACTATCCAATGATAGAAGAGAAAAACTTCATGCACTCCTTAATAGATATCAATTTCACAAGCTTAAAAGAAGCCAATGAAAGAGCCTCCACCACTAGGCACATAAGGCTATATCGAGCTACTTCATGTTTTGTTTTGTTTTGTCATGTTACTGTGTCATTTTGTAACACACCAATGCACCATTCACAAATTCATGTAAATAGTCAATTATGTCAAGTTGAGTCTACCTCAAAATTTTGTAAGAAATTATATCCTCACTTTGTTGTAACACAAGGGTGAGTTTCCAGTCAGTCGTGGGGGTATGATAAAATCAATTTTTGAGCATTGCAATATCTTATCAATGATATTGTAGCTATCATGTTATAGTCCATCCTACATCATCATTAATGTAATGTCTTAGGATTTGTGAAATCTTATAAATACCAACACTTGGACACATAATCAATAACATTTTCATTCCACCCTTAGCTAGACTCTTGTAGTTTATTCTCATAGCTTTAGTGAGAGAGTAAATGCCTTACTGTGATGTAGGGTAGTTGTACAGAATCTTTATTTGAGTGAAGTGTACTTGGGCATAGTTCATCTGTGGAAATAAAGATTGAGACTACTTTTTATCATTGCAACATCCATTTAGTTTTACTATTTTACTTAGCATAATTTCAATGTTTACTTAGTTAACTATTTATATTTTCAAAGTACTTTACTTGTTCATTGGTAAAGTAGAATGAGTATGATTAATTTCAAGTGCATAAGTGTAATTGTTTGGTAATCCCAATTAATGAATCATGTTTTATGTTAGCCACAATGTTGTGTATGTGACATCGAGGCCTTGATTAGATGTTGAACATTTGATGTTAGTGTATATAACGCAATTCTATAAATACCATGCCTGGGCTCCCATTTTGAGTGAGTTTTAGTTTTAGTTTTCAAGTCAGAGTAGCAAAGTTCTTGTTGTTTCTTCTTCCTATAGTTAGAATATTTTTTGAGTGACCACAGAAGGAGTCTAAAGTGTATATGGTTCTTTAATCAAGCACTAATGTACCTAAGCATAATAATGTGATGGGAATAAAATGAACTCTTTTGAAAATCCTTGTAGCACTGAGAATAGCTTAATATTTTATTTATTACATTTTACTTTTTTGTCCTTTACTTTAATACACTTGATTTAGCAATTCATTTTTGGTTGTTAATGAACATGAGCATGACCACTTCGAGCATTCATATAGTACTTGGTAACCCAACAACACTTAACATTTGGTAGCCCAGTAGTGCTATATGTGTTTAGGAAAGTGAGCCAATTACTTGTGTTAGGATAGCTAGGCAATAGATGCATTAGATCTTTAATTACTCTACTCTTCATTCTTGTTGTAGGCAACTAAATCCATAAAATATAAAGTATGAAAAATCATATACCTCAATTACACTTAAACCATACCCTTGAACTTCACAAGTGTAGTTGGTAAGACAATGAACGTTCTCAACGTCATTTCACTTCCTAGAGAAGCTAGTGTATGAGATAACTATAGGTCCACAAAATTCAATCAGATCATGCATAATGCCTTAGTGATTTTCATGGTTGGGCATAGCGATACAAGGTGCAATTGTGCTTCAAAACTATAAGAAGTAAGGTAAGCATCTATTCCTACATGCAAACAGTGTGCGTTGAAAGCAAAAATTCAAAGGTGTCTATACACAACAACCACAAAATAGGAGGGCAGCTAGTGGCTAACTGCTGATTACAAAAAAGTAGTACACTTTACATGGAACTCGCAAAGAGCTTGACATGTGAGTATGTCACAAGCATGGATGAACTCAAGCAAGTTCATCACCAACTCTTTGATGATACAACTAATGACATCCACTGGGGAGAGTTGAAAATTCCTCATAAATTTAAGCTGGAGCCCTAGAACTGAAAATGTTACCAGCCATAATGGAATACATGTTTTTGAAAAATAAGAAAATAAGAAGCTAATTATAATCAATGGAATACTTCCTCCAAAAAAAAAAGAGAGGTAGTTGAAGGTAGCTAAAAGATGGTTAGTAAATTTTTCTTGGTCATATCCTGAACTCACAAGGATTGATAGTAGGATATGTTAGCATTACATTTACACCGACCTGACTATGAAGACAGAATGATAGTCATAGAGGTGGTTGAACCCCAAATTGAAGCAAATTATCAAGGAGGAAATCGGGAAACACCTCAAGGTGGGGTTCATCTATCCCATTGTGGATAGTGAGTGGGTTAGCCCACTTATAATTGTGCCAAAGAAATATGGCAAGTGGTGGGTCTGCATCGACTTTAGGCTACTAAATATGGCAACATTCAAAGATCATTCTCTATTGCCATTTGTTAACCAAGTTCTTGACACCATATCTGGGTATTGCTACTATAGTTTTCTAAATGGTTATACTAGCTATAACCAAATTCAAATTGCACTAAAAGACC
>MNCI01025583.1:0-36743 GCA_015680685.1 Gnetum montanum
TTTGGTATAAACATGTTTGACTTCCATAGAAGCATCTCTCTTTATGTGCTCCCTTATAAGTTCATAGGGTCTAGTCATGTGTTAAGTCACATGATACCCTTCTTGAATCTGATCCAAGTGCATTCCCCTTAGAGTAGTTTGTAGCATGTTTAGTGCTGCACATTCGAGAGGCAAGACTATGTTTCCTTGCATGTCTCTCCACCTTATTTGTTTGTTTTGATGGAATATGAAAGTAAAATTTAGATGGTATGGATCATTGTGAGCATAAGTAATACATGTCTGCATTAACATTTCCTAGTCTTCTTCATCAACAATTTTGTCACTACTCCTTCTGGTTTCCTTAGTAGGTGATAGTTGATCATTATGTAAAGCCATGTTATCGTTTCTTGACGATTTGTGTTAAGTGTGCTTTATATTAAGGTTGTGAAGATTAGAGTTAGGTTTTGATACAATGAACTTTGGAAAATTAATTACTTAGTATAACATTGACTTATCCCTCGGCAACGGCGCTAATGATGAGCGATGGAGTATCCAACACCCAACCATATGAGATATGAGTGTTCATGTGCAATCTCGATCGAATTCTGCAAATAAGGCAATGTGATTATACTAGTAATTAGTTAGCAGTTGCGATCATTGTCTTCCCATGTGAATTAGTAAAATCAATGCATATGATTTAACTCATGGTGAGGTATATGATGTTGATGTTGAATTGGCCATTGGGCTCCTAGTAAACATGAAGTGAAAAAAAAAAATGTTTCTAAATCTAAGTGACAATAAAAAAAATCTAAACTAGCCTATGCAATGAGTAGTCGGTCCTGATCTTCTAGTCACACCTTGGACTTCATGCAACTGCTACTCGGATCACCAAGTACCACACTATTGGGCAACCAAGTGATAATACTATTGTATTACCAAGTAGTTACATTTACGTGCTGGAGATCAATCGTATTCATTTTGCTTAACAACATTAAAAGTAAATTACAGTAATCGTAAACATTAACTATGAAAATAGTAAATAATAAACTAATTGGAAATAGAAATAAAATTAAGTGTTGTTGCAATGATGTAAGGCAATCTCAATCTTTATTGTCGTGCATGCAATGTGTCCAAGTACATCACACTCGAATAAAGATTCTATTCAATTATAAAACATCACACTGCGGGCACACATTGCTAACTACTAAATTTAAGAAAACAAATTGAAAGAGTTATGTTACTATGCTATCAAATCTACTACAAATCTATGTGCCTAAGTGTTGCTTATATAGGCTGGCATACACCCCACGATATCATTTATATGATAATGTATGCTGAGATACGATAACATATCTACCACATTGTAGAGATAATATCATAACTACGATATCCTTGCCACAAAATTTTTGGATTTATCAACTCTTTAGAAACCAAAATGATTTTTATAAATGAATTGTTAGAGATTATATCATGTGTGGCAGTGGGACGTCATTTATAAGTACCATTTAGTATAAGCATCTTGTTAATTAGCACATATAATAATATCTTAAAACAACAACAATTACATGTTTGATTATTATGATTGTGAAGCTTAGGGAACCAAGCTTTAAACATAGTTTACAACTGTTCAAGATCTCTTTATAAATCATCATTATTCTAGAAAAGCTAGCACTATTCCAAGAAAGCGTTTAATAGAAAAACTAAAGTAACCATTGTTCTAGGAAAGCATTTAACACAAAAACTAAAGCAAAAATTGAAGAAAACCATGGAAAACTTGACATTGAATTTTCATTTCTTTAAAATAAGCTCGGTATTGAATTTTCGAATCGTTTTGAAATAAGTTCATTTGTGATAGATACTTAGGAGTGTGGAAACAAAATGAACGCACCAAGAAACAAGTGCCAAAAAACAAATGAGCGTGAAGCACAATCAATGCACCAAGAAATAAGTGCAAAAAAAAACAAGCACGGAAATGAAAAAGACCACTATACGTTTTTTTTTCAAACACCCTAACGACGATGGTGAAATATGCATGATAAAACTATATTAATCCATACCATGGCATACCATGGACGTAGGAGGGCCTATTGTCATCGACCATGAGAAACAACAAGAACCATATCTTCGCTCTAAATCTCCAATGCCAAGACCGCATAACACATTTCCGATTTGAAATACAAAACTCGAAGCCTCTGCACGTGAAGAACTGTACATCGCTCTAAATTCCAAATGAACCAGGACCGCATGACACGTATCCAATTTGAAGTAAAAGACTCGAAGTCTCCAAACGTGAAGAACTGCACCTAATACGTGTGACCAACATTAACAGTGTATCAGTTACAGTTACCAACATTGTCACATGGCATAGGTAACAACAAAAGGGAGGAGGAATACGGATTCTTAATAGGCTAGGATGTTTACAGGCACACGAATGTATATCGGATTTGAAAATATATTACATGATTTTTCGTAAAAACGTAAAAATTTAATTTGTACCCGGTGAAAATAATTAATTTAAATCTGAGCGCGTATACATCCACCAAGGTAATTTAAATCTAAGCGCGTATACATCCACCAAGGTTGTGAAAATCTGAAATTCTAGCCCTGCTGCACAACCTTCCTAACCATCAATCATGTTTATGCAGCTATGCATATGGTTAGGTTAAAGATTTAGGTTGTTGCCACTTTAGAGTAATGAATTTACACCCTAAGGTTAGATGTGGGGTTGGCTATGAGAGCCTGCTTTTGGGACATTTGTTACACCTAACTTCAATGTGTATGCAAGACTTTAGAGCCCCATGTTTTGACATAAGAAACTGGACAATTTAACACCCTAGTAATTTGGTACTTTTCAAAGCATATTCAATCATACTAACATAAAGTTCCCTGAACTAATTTCAAAGAATCAACAAATTATGTAAGGAGATCAAACAAGGTAATAAACAAAAAATATATATCCACTACCGCTAGCAAGCAACAATGTGCTATATCTCTTCATGTGCCATAACTAATAGCTTTTTCCTGGCAATGCCCACATAATATAATGAGCTAACTATTTAATTCTAAAGAAAATTTTCTTTTCTAGATCTCTAAGCATAGCCCTTCTTCTTTTCAAGGCACACACAAAGGTAAAAAATGATATCACCATGTGTTACATTAATAAAAATAAATTTATAAGTTTCTAATGTGTTGCATACTACGTTGATTTTCAAATACAAAATAAGAAAAATATATTATTTGATACACAATGACAAGAAAACACCAATCAATTAGGATGTTGTTCATGTGCGTAGATGTGGGCCAATCGCAAACGAATGTGTAGAAGAAACAAAACATAGGGCCATCTTTGCATCAACTCAGCCATGGCAACTTCTACGCCCTCCACTCTATGCAAGGGATTTTCTAAGCCAAGGCTATGTTGCACTTCCAAATTCCTCCTACTCCATCGACACAAAGTCACTTTAGTGACCAAGTGCATGTAACAAGTAGTAGCAATGGAGCAGTTGCTAGAACAATTGCAAAAGCATTTGCTGCAATTTCCCAAATGCAATAAGTAGTAGTTAAGACATGGAAAAAAATTATTGAAGATGATTTGAAGACCCTTCATAGATACAAATGATGAAAGAGAAATCATGTAGCCAACCCCATTTTATTGGGACAAGGCTAGGATGATGATGATGATGATCTTTGCTCATCCTTTATGTGATGTTGTAATGTGTCCAATCTTCATGTTGTTTGTATTTTATAATGCTTAACTCAATCTTCAAGAAATCCACTCAAAAGTCTAAACTCTTCACTCATCTACTAACCTTCTTGCCTTGTTTAGTGTGATGAGCATCAACTTTGTGTTCCTAGGTCTTGCTTAGTGTGATGAGCATCAAACATGTAAGTCGATAGTCAAGCTTTATTGAACCTTAGGGCATCGAACCTATAGGTGGGTGATAACACTTTATTGAATTTAAGGTCTCCTAGGTGATAACATTTTATTAAACATGCAAGACGATTCAACATGTAAAGTTGCGATTATTGGACATGCCATGTAGTTCAACATGTAAAGTGTTGAACTTGGAAGCTTATAAAGTGTTGAACATGTAATGTTGTATTAGTTATGCAAAGCAATTCAACATTTAAGGCTTGGAACATGGAAGGTTAGAACTACAACTATGTTTTTAATAGGTAATTAACGTATTCAATATTGAAAAGTATATTATTCCAACAATGCAATTTATTTTTAAAATATATATTGAAAACTATAGTGAAAAATGTATACAATACATAATAAAACTCTAGTATCTAAATAAAATATTTAAATTTTAAACCAATATTATATCATTCATATTTTCATAAAAATATACCGTGGAAGCATCTTTATAGGCAGGTTGGGATGTTTGGACTAAGAGAATTGAATCAACATCCCACCTATTTTTATCATCCTTGTGCAGCAACCGTTTTCATTCTTATTAAGATAGTGGTATTTTTATCATCCTTGTGCAGTAACCATTTTCATTTTATTAAGATATTGTTTTTAATATATACTTATACGCTACGTGGAAAGAAAAAAAACCTTGCCCATTTCTCCCAGCCTACACTGCCAACCGTACTGTCATGCAATAGTCCGGAGGAGTCGGACGCTATTTTTCTCCTTCGGAATTGAGCAGGAGAAGTCGGACGCTATTTTTCTCCTTCTGAATTGAGCAGCATCAATATGTAGTCAGGCAGGCCTAAAAGAGGACCCGCCGCGGCGGAGTCAAAAGCAGCAAGATGCTGCTTGGCCGTGACGGCTAACTGCCTGGCAAACGACTGCGCCTGCGCCAGGCCCATGACCTTCGGGGAAGTGGCTTTGCCGGCCACCGCGTCCTCGTCGGCGGCCTCGGAGTCTGTCTGCGCCGAGGAGCCGGCGAAGAAGATATCGCAGGCGGCGAGGCAGAGCAGGGCGTGGAAGCGTTTGCGGCCGGCGAGCAACGAGTAACGCATGGCCTCGTCCCGGCGCTCCGGCTTACGCCGAGGCACCGCTTCCTGCAACGCCTCGTTAATGGACGGCACCTTCCGTTTAACGTACTCGGTGAATTGCAACAAATGTTGCTTCTGCTGCTCATGCTCATGCTCAACCACTGCTGTGCGTTGCCTGCACTTGGTCACCGGTGCTACACGGTACCGACGAAGTGAGAGGAATGTGGGCGGGCAACAAAGCCTGGGGTTGGAAACCATGTTGCAAAATGTGAAGGGCGTACAAGTTGCCATAGCTTAGGTGATTGATTCTGTGCTACCTCTGCTACACTTCTGAGTCGTGTGAGGGGTTACACATAGATGCAAATTTATAGTATTTGTAGCTTTTTGGCATAACCGGTGCTGAGCTTTACTGTATCTGGTCTGCACATATGCTCCCGCATGCGTAGTTAACGATAAAAGTAAGTTCATGCACCATATCATGCACCAAAGGAAGGGGCGTGGCATACGGCATTTAGGACAACCCAGCTTTTCACTTGACTTGGAATTGAACATGTATTGTAGCAGTTGAATTTAGATTGCTCGGCAATATTGAATTTAACTTGGAATTGAACATGTATCGTAATACTTGAATTTGGATTGCTCAGCAATATATAATTATAAACTTATAAAGTTTTAAAATTTTAGTAAGTAATGTTGAGTTATAAAATTTTATAAAGTTAATTACAAAATTCTAAACATGACTGTAAACTAAATCCGCCAGAATTGGACTATTATGCAAGAACAATACAATTATTTCCATCAGTTCTCTTTTTTAGTTATACCTGGTAAAAGGGGCTAGAGACATCAAACCTTAAAACCTGCTTAGGTTGGTAATGATGTTTATGTGTGTGATTTTTAGGTTTTAAAGCGACAGTGGAAATTAACTGGGCAACTTATCTTGTTTGGAATATCTGGGTCTTGGGGATGATTATTTGAGTGGTTTCATTCCTTGCTCACTTGGCTGTCTCTATCGTCTTAAAAAGTTTTCCCTTGCAAACACCAATGTCACAGAAGCCTTCACCATTGCCTGTGCAATCTCACAGCCCTTACTATTTTAGACCTGTCTTTAAATAATTTACAAGGTCATATTCCTGCATGGCTTGGCAGCTTTGTCAAATTGCAAATCGCAAGGTTTGAGTTTTTCTTTTCTTTCCAGCCGTCTCACAGGGAAAATCCCACCGTCCTGGGCCGATATCAGCCAACTGCAATTCTTGACTTGACCGTGAACAGGTTGACCGGAACTTCTACACCATGGTTGGCAGGGAAAATCCCACCGTCCTGGGCCGATATCAGCCAACTGCAATTCTTGACTTGACCGTGAACAGGTTGACCGGAACTTCTACACCATGGTTGGCCAAAGTTTGCAGTAAACTGAAATACTGAATTTGGGCCATAATCACTTCACCTTTAGAGTAGCAACTTTGAACTCAGTGCAAAGCATCCAGAACGCAACAAACTGCTTGGCAATATTCCTACTGAAATCTCCCTCTTAAATCAAACACTTGTGTATCTGCATGTGTATTAGAATTCACTGTCTGGTTCAACTCTGCCAATATTTGCATCTGGATAAGAATTCACTGTCTGGTTGTGTATCTGCATGTGTATAAGAATTTGCTGTCTGGTTCATCTCTACCAGTATTTGCATCTGTATAAGAATTAACTTTCTGGTTGTGTATCTGCATCTGTATAAGGATTCACTGTCTGGTTCCATCTCGGCCAGTATTTGCATCTGTATAAGAATTCACTGTCTGGTAGAACTTGTTTGTCTGCGTGGACTGCGCCTGCATGGTAACCTGCTATATGGAAAGATTCCTTCGGAAATAGGAAACGGCCATACACATAATGAAATAATGTTGGAACCACCGTAACGTCGTGCTCTGAGAGCTTGAATTTAGCAACCTTTTCTACGCTGCTATTTCAACGCAGGCCCCGCGTTGCAGAGAATCTGCAATTTGACATGGCCTTGTGCAGCCGCGGGAATGGTGGAGACTTGGCAGCTTCCTGGTGTGAGGAATGGCACTGCAGGAGGGACCGTGGACGTGTGGCAGTGGCTGGGTGATGCCGTTGTTATAGGCAGAGTAAGTTTGTGTGTGGCTTATTGCAGGGCCGACCCAGGCATCAACATCAACACTCGGCTCCAAAAAAATAAGCATGCTAAATCTCATATCTGTATCCTTTAACATATGCTATCGTATGGGTAGTTCACAAGAAAAGTTCATGCACCCAAGGAAGGGATGTGGCATACGACATTTAGGACAACCCAGCTTTTTACTGTGCATAGTTTACAAGAAAGTTGATGCACCCAAGGAAAGGATGTGGCATACGACATTTAGGACAACCCAGCTTTTTACTTGGGATTGGACATGTATGCGTAGTTCACAAGAAAAGTTCATGTACCCATGCATAGTTCACAAGAAAAGTTCATGCACCCAAGGAAGGGATGTGGCATACGACATTTAGGACAACCCAGCTTTTTACTATGCGTAGTTCACATGAAAGTTGATGCACCCAAGGAAAGGATGTGGCATACGACATTTAGGACAACCCACCTTTTTACTTGGGATTAGACATGTTGAGTTATAAAATTTTAAAGTTAGTTTGTTGTCACTAGACTAGACTTTGAAGTTGATGGATAGTAGCAGTAAGTTTTTGCAGCATATTTTTTGGTAAAGAATGATTTAAAGTTTGCAACATATTCTTTTTTTTTTGGTAAAAAATGATTTAAAGTTTGCAAATATTAATGTCTCTCAGAGAGACTCTAAAGAATTCTTAAATTTTCAATTTTTTAATTGATTATTTATATGAATATCTATCAAAAGGTATCATTTCACAATACATACTTTTACAGATTATTAGATTTGTTTGCACAAAAAGGATTTTAGACCAATGATTTAGGCTATCCTTGGATGCTATACATTTAATGTTTTGCATGCCTACTATTTTTTTTGAATCCTTTTTGCTTGTTGTTGAAAAGTAAATTTTGAAATGGTTGAGAAATCATTGGATCTTAAAGTCTATATAGATTAGCATAATAATTTTATTATTTAGGAATGGAAAGTGAATTTCGATCCATATATTATTCTGATTAAAGACAAAGTCAAAAACATTACTAGATAGTGTATAGTGCATATGTTATTTTGAAGAGATTGATTTACGATAGAAGAAGGTAAAATTAAAATGCAAGGTTGGTAAATAGTGCATTTTCCAAAAAATTATATATTACAATTTGCAAGGATGTTGCAACTATTGTCGTTGTGAAGGCCATTTTATTGAAATCTATCATATTCTCAATAAAAAATGATTCATGAGGAAAAGAAACAATACTTTTCGAAAAAGAAAAATAATGGTAGTTTTCAATAAGCACAAATGAAATCTTATTCAATAAGTTTTCAACATTTTACTAATTTTTAAAATTCTAAAGATGTAATAAACTCTTCATATCTAAAGAAATTTCCTCTTTAGAAAAAAAAGAAATTTTTAGTAGGGACCATCAGTGAAAATATTAATGCAGAAGGATTTCACTTAATGCAGCATAAAAGGAAAATACCTACAACTACTGCCTTCAATTTAAAAACCCCAAAGATATCTCATTTTTTTTCTATTTTTGTTACTATTATAATTTTTTTTTATCAAATAGTGCTTTTTCACTTATTAGTGACATAGATTATAAGACAAATGTTGAGCTTGAAAAATCAAGGATGGAGACCTTCTCCTCTACATCTTAATGTTAGTTTTATCATGGAATATTCAAGGTCTTTTTGATAGTTCTCGAACAAAGATTACTAAGGAATATCTTTTAGACTAACATTTATCTTTAGGTTTTCTTTTCTTACAAGAAATTAAGATTTAAGCTTCTAATATTAGTTTTTTTGGTAAATGCATTTTAAAAAATTGCATTGTTTTTTTCTATTACTCATGAAGTTAATAAAGGAGATGTTGCTATTCTTGTTAATAAAAATTGGAAAAGAAAAGTTTTGAATTTTAGTTTTGACAACTTGGAAAGAGTTATTTAGATTATTTGTCATAGTAAAAAAGGTGACTTTGGACTTTTTAATATTTATGTTCCTAATAATTCAAAAGATTGATTAGAGCCTTGGAAATATCTTTTATTTTTTCCAAAATTTCCTTGGATTATTTGAGATCATTTCAATTTGAAAGTTATTTAGATAAACTTGGTGGTCTTCCTCCTAATATATCTTCTTAAAAAAAAAGAGAATTAGTGAAATTTCAAAGAAAAATATTTTCTTTCTAATGTTAGCTATTTATTCTCATCTCATTCAAATAAAAAACATTATGGTTAATGTAATTAGTTATCAATAAGAAAATGATAGAATTTATTGTAGACTTGATAGATTTTATCTCTAATCTTTTCTTTTGAAAGCTTGCAAGGAAAATATTAGTGCATACAAATGCTACTTTGTTAGAGCATTTTCCTATTAGCATTTGTCTTTATGGTATTAATTCTTCATCCTTGTGAAAGCATAAGCATTTTTGTGTGAATGTTAATATGTTTATAGGATCCAATAGAAAAAATATTTTGAAGTCTTTATGGAATGTAGAAAAAACGTTTTTTGGTGATACTGGTTGGATTAACAAGTGATAATGAATTACTTATAGAGTTAGAAACTATGCTAGATGGTTTGGAAAGAAATTTTCTAAGTATAAGCATCAAGTTAAAGAAGATCGTGCAAAATGTGTATAGAACATGCAAATTCTTTTAGACCACAATCCATTTGATTTTGAAACTCAAAAAGCCTAGCTAAAGCTTGTTATGCTAAACAATGTTGGGATACTTTTGAAGCTTAAAGTGCTATAATTAAAAGTCACATGGGTTGGCTAAAAATTAAACATGAACCTTGCAAGGAAGTTTTTAAATTTTTAAAGAGAAAATATCAAGTACCTAAACCTAAATCACTTTATATAAATGATTCCATCAATAAAGAACTTGAGACTATTAATAGTTTTTTAACAAATCATTTTTTACCTATTTTTTTCTTCAAAAATTTTTAGCAAGGAATAATTCCATGACTCTAGTATGCATATTTCTTATCTTATAATAGAGGCACTTCAAAGTATTCTGGAAGTAGAAATTCCAATGGAAAAAATCAAATTAATGACCTTTAGTTTAGTAGATGGTAAAGTTATAGATTTTGATGGGTTTTCTATTGACTTTCTTAAGAAGCATTGGGACATTTTTGGAGATGATTTCTTTCATATTTTCTAAGAAACCATTAAAAAAGTTCTTCTTGGAAAATTATTAACAAAGATGTGATTCATATTTTTCCTAAGAATGAAGATCTTTAATATTTTAGTAATTAGAGGCCTATTACTCTTTTTAATAATACTTAAAAAATTTTAGCTAAATGCATAGCTTGCTGAATGCAAAAAGTTATTGAAGATATCATCAAGCCTAAGTAGATTGGTTTCATTAAAGATAAACATATCTTAAATAATGTTATTGTAGCTTGGGAGGAAATGTAGTGGGCTTCTAATACTAGCAAGATATCGCTCTATTAAGTTAGATTATGCCCAAGCTTATGATAGTATTGAAATGAATTTCATTATTTCTTGTATCTATAAATTAGAATTTGGTGATTATTTTATTCAACTTTTTTGTACCTACTAATGCTAATCTTTTAAGTTACTACTAATTTTGGATTAAGTTCCTTCTTTTTCCTTTAATAGTTTGTTTGCCGAAATTGTTTTCTAACTTCTTATCATTTCATTATTACTGCAAATTTTTTTCACATAATTTGCATTATGATTTACAAAGGAATTTCATTAAGGAAATTTTGATTGATAGCTAAGGTATGCAATTGCTTAACATGCACTTTGCATATGATTATTTTTATATGATCAACAATTCTTTACAACATATCAATACTCTTTTAGCTAGAGTGGATGATTAGTGTATATTATGTAGCTCTCGAATCAATTAACAAAAATTTGTTATTTATTGTAATTAAAATATTGATGAGTGGGTTAATCAAGCCTTATAAAATCTTGAAAAAAGATTGCGTCTTCAAAATTTTAAGAATACTTTTTTCTTTTGAGCATCTTACTATTTTGTAAAATTATGTGGTTAATCAAATTGGAAAAAACCTTGATAAATGAAAAGGAAAAAATCTCATCTTTATTGGCAAAGTTTTAGTTATTAAGAAAATGCTTTAATTAACTTATGTTTATTATTCTAGTACTTGGGCTTCTTCTATAACTTCTTATGAGAATTGATGACGTTATTCATTAGTTTCTTTGGTTTGCTAAGAAACATAGAAAAGGTTTTTCTAAAGTTATTTGGAATATTTGCATTAGTAGCCAGAAATATGAAGAACTTGGCCTCATTAATTATTATAACTAGAGTATTTCTCTTATAGAAAAATGGATTGCAAAGTGTATAAATGGAGATGGTTCTTGGATGCTCCCTTTAAGAAATAGACTTATGTAACGAAAACATATGAATTACAACAATTGATCTTCTTACTTTCTTCACTATCTTCTTTTTCCTCAAGCCATTTCTATTCCTTGTTTTTTAATTCTTAAATAAATTTGGAATACATGATGCAGGCTTAATAAATATTGAAATTACAATCATATTATAGTCTCAAAAGATATTCTTAAGGAAATTAGTCCATGGTGGCTTCCTTTTAATGAAGGAGATTGATCTTCTAATGCATCTAGATTGTGTACCACTTAAAGTAGATTTGGTATCATTGCAATTTCTTATTTGCATATGCATGATAGATGGATTACTTGGAATAAAGCTTTTAACCTCTATGATTTAAATAGAAAGAGGAAAAATAATTCTAAAAAATTAATTTCTAATCTTAAGAATTTATTTAAAATGGACAAAAATTTGCATTAGGCTTTTCTAGATATCTTTGAGAAGGATGACATATATGTTTTTCCTTTTAAGTTGAAAGTTTCCTATTAGATTATTATAAACAATGGTTTTATTCATAACAAATTTAATAAGGCCTTGAAAATTTAAATATCATCACACTTTTGAATGAGGAAAATCAAAGATATTTGAAAAGCTCCTACATTTCCGAGAATTCATTTTTTAATGATGTCTTATTCATCAAGGTCTTCCTATCAACACTTATCTTAAATATATGGGAAATGTTTCTCCTTAATGTTCTCTTTGTAGAAGCGAATACTCAGTTTCTCATATTTTCCTTGAGTATTTTATTTGTCAACATGCTTGGAAATGAGTATTCATAGTTTATAACAAGTTTCAATGAACCATCAGTAAAGTTATTCTTGATGATTAGTTTGCTTTATCTACTTCATTTTTTTACATTTGGAATTGTCTATATCCACTTGTTTTCTAGTCTTTTTGGAGGTTTTGTTATGAAATTATTTTCTAGCAATAAGATCATATCTATGACCTCTCATTAGGTATCAAATACTAGATTCTCAATAACGTCATTTTTAGCTACCATTTCAAGGAAAAAAGCTCCCAATGAAAGTTGAATAATTAATTTTTTCTATAGTATTAATTTTTTTTTATTTTGGAGGGTTAATGATAGAAAAATTTTAGCTTTTTTTGCTATTTGTTCTTTATCTCTGATTGATATATTCTTTTTTCTTTAGAAATAATTTTCTCCTCTTTAGAAAAAATCTTTTAGTAAGAAGTAAAAACCCACAAGGATGTTTCTCAATAAAGGCAATGCCTAATCCTTTTCCTACTCTAGAGGGGAGGTTTTTTAGAATTGGTTATAAGGATGTAAACCTAAAAAGGCATTCCCAAAACCAATGGGCCTTCTATTTGACTTTCTTTTCAATGATCTAATGTACTTTGAATTTGTTTAATATTATTAGTTATTCTTTTTGGATCTGATCCCCCTCCCAAACAAAGTTCTAAAATTATAATCAAACTATATACCTTAGGATTTACATACATTACAACTCAAATTTGTCTATATCTACTAAAATTTAATGTAATTTTTTAAAGTTTAATTTAAAGTTAATTTAAATTTTTCTTAAAATAATAGTCTAATTTTCTTTCTCATAAAGTAATTTTATTTAAAATACAACTCAAATTTTTATAATTTTTTTAAATAAGCATGATTTAGAATACATATTTACATAATTTTGCAAAAGTAATAAAGGTTTTTTTAATCTAGGTAGCTTATATTTTTGCTTTTTCTATAATTTACTTTAACCTCATTCAGAAAGACTCATTCTTGAAAATATACAAATATTTTCTAAAAAACTAGAGTTTGATTTAGAAAATCTATTACTTCAAGAGTATTTTGATGAGAACTTTGGTTATTAAACTAAAACTAAAATGTTTTTTTACTATGTTTGGAGATCCTTAGGATTTGTTGTACAAAAGAAATATACATATTATATTTAGCAAACACTTCATCAATAAAGTTACTAAGTTTCCTTAGTGCTATTTGAAAAAGCTTAATTAAACTAGTAGCTATAATTTATCATTTGTGGTGACTTTTCACAAAAATAGGACATTCTAAGAATATGTGATGCTCATCTTTAATTGCTCTTTGATTACATAAATGATAGGTTCTCTCTTCTCTTGGGATCTAGACCCATCTTCCTATTTCAATTCTAAAATAATGGAAGCCCAATCTTGCTCAACTAAGTTAACATCATAAGTGATAGGTTATGGTAGTAGATAAATAAGTTGGTTTTTCTTTATTGATGTCTTCTCTAATGCTATCTAATTTGAATTGCTTCTTTCCTATTTGATGAACATCTTTTTGCTGAGGACTACGATATTGTATTTACAATATTGTAAATGCAATATGATAGCTCATTATATGATGTCATAGATATAATGTAGTGAGTCATGGTCATGCCTATAAATACAAGCCTACCATTACCTTAAACAATAGAAGTTTTACCAACACTTACTAGAATTTTTACATTTTGTTTTTGTAAAGTTAGAGCTAGTTGTGAATGCTTGTAATGTGGTGATTAATAGTTGCATAGTATCTTTATTTGAATGCATTTTTCCTAGGTACAATTGATGAACAACAATAAATATTATGATTTTTTTCAACATTATAGCATCTCACATAGAATGGAATTACTTTTTAATACCATTTATTTTTACTATGTCATTTATATTTCCTAAATCTTTTAATATTACCTTATTCATTAATAAATGCAGAATAAGTATGAATGGTTTCAAGTGTAAAGTGTAATTTTTTGGTAATTTAGTAGTGACCTAACTTGCTCAATGGTAAATTTGGTAATCCAAATAATAGTTACATCAACCCATGACTTGTATGAAAAACTAGTAATAGATACTTATCCTTGATAAGCTAGAGAAGCTTTATATNGCACATGAATGCTTATGACTTATATAGTTAAGTGTTGGAATCCTCTACCACTTATCATTGGCATCATTGCTAGGGATGTGTTAGTTTTTGCTAGTTAGTTGATCTTAACATAGTTCAATGTATCAAGCATTGCTACGTTTATCTTTTATAGTTAGAACAATTTCTCAAAACATACACATATTTAAGCATTAACAAACTTAAAAATGGCTTTCATACTTAAGGTAAAATCTCCATCTGATATTGATCTTAATGAAAGTAATGATAGGAACTATGATGAAGAAAACTGGAGTAGTCTAATACAAGTAAGAATATCATATGCTCATGCTAATCTTTATTATCTTGATTTCACATTTATTTTTCACCGGGATAAGCATCATATGTAGAGACTTACTAGGCTACATTATCTTTCCACTAGAACATTCAACATAATCTATACTTCAAGTAGCTATACTATGATCAAATCTTGGCCATGCATAAAGAGGGTATCAAATTACCAAAAACATGACTTTGCCATATCAATTGATGAGCGATGAGTAGACCCTACAACCAATGATACAAATCACAATCATTTATGCATGATCTAGTTGAATTCCAAGGACTTCTAGGTTTTAACATACACTAATCTAGAAGGTTAATTAACTGGTGCAATCATTATCTTCCTAGTTACAGTTGTGAGTATAAGGGTATGGTTAAGTATAACTAAGACATATGATTTTTATCATTATTATCTTTTTATGTTCTAATTCATATAAGAATAAATAATAAAAAATAAAGGTATCTAATTACTAAATTAATCTAATCAACTAGCTAACACTTAACTAATCCTAACATAAGCATTCATTTCCACTTGTTGTACACATCTTGAACATGTATAATGCTATTGGGTTACCAAACATTAAGCATTACTAGCTCCTCCAAGCATTACATGCATACTCAAAGTGGTTGTTCTTATGTATTTAAATTAATTGCTATTTAATATAGCTTAATTAATCTATTAATTACTTAATTACTTAAAACATTAAACACAATTGCTTAAAATATTAAATGCATAAAGGAAAGAATTAATCTATTTCAAAGTGTTGCAAGGTTTATTAGAAAGCTCATCTTTATTGTCACACACATTGTAGTGCTTAGGTACAATAGTGCTTGAATAAATATCCATACACTCTTTGATTCCTACTACATACTTAGAAAATATTCTAATTTTTGGGAAAAAAAATTGCTAGAGCTTCACTACAACTTATGAAAAGAATGCCATAAATGTGATGGAAACTTATAGGTGAAACAAGATGCCTCATCAATGGGTACATGTCAATGGGTCAAACCCTGCATTGACTTGGTCACATCGATGAGATCTCATTAACGAGATCCTATCGACATGGCCAAACCATGATGCTTCATCATACCTTCATGACTGAATGAAACTCATCCNCTACTTCAGGTGCATGTGGTGGTTGAGGTGATTGTGGCTATCTTGCAATAGCTACAACTTCTAGTGGAAGACAAAAGGTGTCCAGTAGTACCTACATATTCTCCACCTTACTCCAAGGATCATTGAAAATCCACATGGCTTTGCCAATGTGGGCTGGAATGGGAATATTCCATAGGGCATTGTAGGGAAGAACTCTTTAACATTCACAAACTAGGTAGCAAACTATTTACGTTCAATATCGAACACTCTAAGTGCATTGCATAGCTCTTGTTAATCATTCAACTCCTTGGCTAGGTTCTCAATAGTTGATTATTGATTAGTGAATTTCACTTTGAGAACCTCGAGTTTGGTATTAGAAATCTCAAGCTTCTATTTAGTGTCTTTGTGATGCTTGAACTCTACCTCATACAGCAAGTATGAGCTGGCCACTTATTTCTTCAATTTTGATAATGTCCTATTGGTAGTTAGCATCACTATATTTGCATAATGGAGACTGGGAAGCTTCATGTACTTCATTATCTCCTCGATCTACAACTCCTTCATGTGAATTTCCACTTTGTTGTATTCATTCAACCCATCAAAGATAGGCTCCCATACATCACCTCCTTGTTGGAGTTGTTGGAGGGCCTCATTCATCTTTGCCTTTGCTAATTGAATTTCTTTTTAATTAATTTCCTTTTTTAGATAAACTTGATCTCTATAATGGTTCTTATCTTTCTCAGATTTGAGAGCCTCATTTTTCTAGGTGGCTATCTCTATCATAGATTTTTGGTGAAGGGCTTAGACTTCCTCCATGGAGAGATTTTTATTTTTGGATGCTAATATTCTTAATTTATTATTTATTCTAGCTAGTTGCTCCTACTTTTGATGGATAAAATCTCTTACATATCTTACTTCTACACATCAACATTCTACAGGTAATGATTTTCTACTGTCAGAATTTCATTCTCATGGCGTGTCTAGATCAAGTCCTTTCAAATGATGTACATTTTGACATTGGCCATAGATTGGTCAAAGATAGTCATCTCCTTCTTGTTCTCAGCCTTTTCTTAGCTTGTCTTCAAGCTTCTTGAAGGCTTTATCCAGTGTCAGTGTAGGATTGAGAAATTCAGGAACAATGAAGTAGGCTCTTAATTCAACAACCTCTGTAGCCAAGCATTGGTTTTGTGCTTGGGTTTCTTTGAGTTGCCCCTCCAATATGATGCACTTACCACTTCTAGTAGCTTCGACTGGGTTGTAGTGATTGTATCTAGAAGGTCAAAGACATACAAAATTGGTTGTCCAATTCCCACCAGTCAGTTTAACAACTCTTCATGCTAGATTGCACTTAATCTACTGCTAAGGGTTCTTGCAAATGTATACACATCTCTAAGTGCAGAAACATCTAGTACAAATGTTGTAGGTGCATTTAATAATTTAGAAATTTTATCAGTAACCATCTTTGCTGATGTCTCCTATTCATAGTGCTACATCACCAAGATAGTTTCCCCCTTGCCCTCTTCTAGATGCATAAGAATTTTGGAAATTGCTATTACTGAGAAAGAGATAACATTACCTCTTGGATGTTAGGATTTGATCTCATGGGTAGCTATGTTCTTTGGGCTGAGAAAATTATCCCACCTCCTTCCATTTGACTTATTATTTAGGCCACTTCATTGTGGTGGATCATTGCTAGGAAATACACAGATGGATCACTATCACTCATTCCTACTCACTACTATTACTCTTGCAAGAGCTGCTCTCAGATATCATGCATGTGCTCAAGAGAAGTGTGGGACTCTGACATTGTTTCATGAGTAGGTGGTAGAGGTGGTGGTTTCTACTTTTCTTCTTGGATGACTTTAGCAGCCACCTTATCCTTCATCATCTCCACCTAGGAAGTAGATCAAGCGCATCAAATAGCATCATTTGTATAGCATGTTATGCCTCCCCTCTTACATAATTTTTAGATGAGACATGGGAAGGGAAGTACCTTCCTTCCATGTTCATTTTCTTTAAACTATTTTTCTATCTCAAGATAGATTAGCTATGGAAGGCTAACTAGGAATCTACTACTTAGAGCAGCACATGCACAGGTAGAGAAGGCTATGATCTTGCTTGGCCTCACCATTGGATTGATATGAAAGGCCACAATCTTGAAATATGCATGTTCCACTATGCTGAGTGCACCAAACTTCTTGTGATCTACTTCATAACACCATTGCATCCATTCCTTTTTGACACCAATATCTACCTGCATGAGAATTTTAGTAAGGTTTATCCTAGTTTTTGGTAACCCAAGGGCTTCTACAATGGCTTTCACCAAGTAGGACATTGAAATGTTCTTGATCTTGACCATTGAATTGGCCTACCGATTATTCCAAAATAGGTATACTTCTTCCATGTACCACTCCTTGCTAGAAGTGATTCTGGGCCACATGGGAGAGTTTTGCAATTGAGATTTAGTGTCTAGAGGTGAAAACTCCAAAAAAGGTTCAAAGTTCAACTCTTGGAGCATGAATTTTTAGACCTCCTTATTCATGATCTACCTAAGATAGGCTTCTGTGAAGGTAGCCTCAAGGTTTGATATAGGCTCTGGTGCCTCATCTCGATGAGACTATTCTATTCTAGCCACTTCTTTAGGAATCTATCTGACAAATTCCACTTTGGAATCCTCTTGAAGAGGTCTCGTTACATGGGTTTTGGCTTGCTCATGGGGCTATTCTTGGCCCCTCCCCATTCTTGGTCATTTTTCCCTTGGTTGGGATGGTCCTCCTTCCTGTGTGTGCTTTCCTTTTGGTGCCATCTATGGCCATAACATAAGCAAGGATTAGCATTTAATTATGTAACTTATAACATTTCAATACATTGTCTCATTGGGTAGTTACACTTAGGCTAAGTTTAGACCATGGTAGATTGATTATTTTATTTTTATTTCAATAATTTTTTACTTAAAATGTCATAGGATCTTGTTGGAAAGGTTTTACTCTTATAAATTGATGTTTCAATGTTCATTTCTTTGTTAAACCTTTGTGGGAATTAGAAAAATTTCAAAAAAGGTTTTGTTAAAAATTTAAGGTTTGTGGTCCCCAAGATGAAGAGCTTACCTCTAGTAGCCACAAGGTCAAAGAACAGAGTGAATTGGACAAATGATTTGGAAGATATGACTCTTGGAAGGTTCTAGGCTCTAGAAAATTCAAAAACTCCCTTCTTGTTTATGAGGAAATTTGAAAAATTCCTAAGTGCTCACATGTAATTATATGCTTTTTGTCTTATGTTGAAGAGGTCTTGTTGATGGATGGGATGTGTATACGAGGTCCTGTCGATGGAGTTATTCCACAAAATTTTTCACTTTAAATATCTTGAAAAATATAATGAGTTTTTGCATGAAATTGAAGTCTACAAAGAGCTAAAAAAGCTATGAACATGATGAAAAAATTAGAAGAGGGCTTGAAGTTCACAAAATTAGAGAATTTACTTCAAAGAATGAAATTTATTAGAGAAAATGCCTTAAGGAGAGCATTTTTGGATGCAACTGATGGGGTGCACAAAAGATCTCATGGTCGAAATGTCTAAGGATAAGGAACTTAACTAATTAAACCAAGAGATATGCAAGTGGGTCCTCCCCATAGTTGGCTCATACCTATTTTACCTTTGCATAATCTCAACCAATGAGTCCATGGGCCCCACAGTTGATTAATGGTTATGAAAAGTTAAGGACTAAATCCATAAGAATCTACCTAAGAATTTCAACACATCAAACTAAGACATTGAAAAAGACATGGAAACTGATAGTGAGGTGAATTATGGAAAACATTGAAGGATGAGAGAGAAGATTGAATGGAGTTCCAAATTGTGGTCACATAAAGTCCCTGGTGGATCTTATGGTTAAATGACCTAATAAAGCCCATGGTTATTCCAGACCAAAACCAACCATTTTCAATGACTTTGCATCACGAATCCAAGACTAGTCCACCCCCTCAAGACACAATAATGCTCCCATAGATCAATCACCATTTCTTATTTGAGAAGAAAAGAGAAGCAAGAAGTGAGAAAGGGCCTTAGTTATAGGGGACCTTTAGGCTTGGATGTCTTTCTAGTCCCATAACTAGTTCTTGTAGCCTATTATTTTGAATAAAGGATGTACATTAAATTCTCATCATTTTTTGTTTTTTTTTTTGTTTTTTATATTTTTATGCATTTTTGGATGGCAACCACATCATGCAAAGACTTATTACTTCTTATTATTGGTTAACATGGAATAGTAAGAAATCCATGAAAACATAATTACACTCAAGTATGCAAAAAGGTACAAAGAGCATTGAATCCCCTTAAAGTCACACCCCTTTTCAAACCTTTGAATCTTTCCCAACATTAGAAACTACCAAGGTTACAAGTTCATTAAAGTTTCATCAATGAAAAAGGGACCTCATACTTCCAAAATTAGGAAGACCATAGAGTTTGTGGATAGGTGGATGATGTGGACTCATTGCTTGTTTCATGAAAAAGAAATTTTCTCTTAGTCATCAGTCATCAAAATTAAAAGAATAGAAACTAGACATTAGTAATCAAAACCATTAAGTACAAAAAACCATTAGAAAATAGTTATAACATCATTGTGTCTTATTGGCAACAAAGCACTTTTATTAGAAAATAATAAGAAAATTCACACAAAAAATAAAGTAAAATATAAAAGAAATTGTAAAATATTCAAGAAAGTAAAAATGCACTAACGATGTTGTAAAACAAAAATTGGAAAATTAACAAAGTGTAAAAAAAAATGTATAAAAACAAAAAAGGTGTAAACAAAAAAGATTCAAAAATTGAAGAGGCACTTTAATTGGTTAGCATGAATGACTATATCCTTCATGACTAAGTTAAAAGGAGGAGATTCAATAAAATTGAGCATGGTTATCCATCTGATGAGGTGTTGCTTGCATTGGCTTATGGAAAAGTTTGCGCTGTTGCATGTTGACCAGCTATTTTTTGTTTGGTCTCTTAAGTTTGTAGATTAATGATGAGTCACCAAATAAGCAACCCAGTTTTAGAACCCTGATATCTAATACATGATATCAGATTGACCAAGCGACATCAAACATGCGATGTCGAAGCCTGTCTCATTGTCTATAAACAAGGGATAGGGGCTCTTGGTTTTGCATAGTATTTTTTAGTCCCTTGGTTGAACTCTTGTAGTTTTTATATTCCAGAGTTAGAATTATTTTTGAGTGCCCATAGTAGGAGTCATAGAGTAAATAGATCTTTATTTGAGCATCGTGTACTTGAGCACACCTTGTGTTCGAAAATAAAGACAAACTTTGTGATAAACCTTACAATATTCAGAATAGCTTAATTATTGCATTTAATGTTATTCATTGTCATTTGATGCTCCCATTAGTTAATCAATGTTATTTCTATAGAATTATTAATTATCAACAGATTATCACACTCAGTACAACCACTTTAAGCATACGTGGAACACTTGGTAACCTAGTAACAACTAGCGTTTGGTAATCCTAGTAGTGTTACACTAGTTTAGGATGTGTCTAAAGAGTGGAAATGGATGTTGGTATTAGGATTCAATTAACATTAGAGTTACAAAAAACCATTAGTTAATCAAACCTTTTCATTACACACACTTAGGAAACCAAGATAGAAAATATAAAAAACATAAGAAAATCATATACCTCAAGTTTACTTAACCATACAATTGTGCCTTATAAGTAAGCTTGGGAAGATAATGATTGCATAACTCATCCTTGTTCTGCGTAGGTGCATAAGCACTTAATCCTTGGAGTTTGACTAGATCGTGTGTGAACACTCATATTTGTATGGTTGGGTGTAAGGGTACCTTGCCACTCATCATTGGCATTGTTGCTAGGGATTTTGTTGTTTGTGAGCTGATTAGAACTTAGGAAATCCTTCTATTGTTGAAACAAACCGTTAAAGTTAATTATCCTACAATCACTAGAAAAGAGTACCACACATTGATTAATTAATCATGCCTCCTTCTTCTTATGAGAGTGCTTCATTGACTAGGTCTGATACCATGAACAATCAGAGGCAGGATGCACAAGATGATTCACTAGTACCCCAATAGTTTCACTTGGTATATGCTCATCCTGATGAGTATGTACCAGACTTTACCTTTATCCTTCACTAGGATGAATAGCTACAATGACATGATTTATAAGGTAACATAGTATTACCTCTTGATCGCTCAATCCTAGGCATGCTTCTTCATGCTCTCACACAAATTGATACGCAGCACTTACAGTTAGAGTATGTTGTGCATGAACAAGATTTGAGATATTATCTACCTACGGAGGCACAATGCTAGAGGGATCTACAATAGGAGAGACATTACGAATCCGTGAAGGAGAAGTGATCTTAGGATGTCCCATATGTCCTAGGTAAAAATGATAGTGGTGAACTTGTCTCAAGAGGTTTTCCAAAAATTGATGTTCCTCTGACTTCAGTCAAGGAGTTGGGTATTATAATCTTTACTTAGCTATTCATAACCCAGGTTCTGGTACCAATGGACACAAAGGATCCTAAAAAGAAACATGAACCCATGACAATGATGGACATTACGATCGTAACTATGACTGAGGTCGTGACCATTGAAGAGAAGATGGCAAGCACCAACATGGTGTCAATCCTTCTTCCTCTTTACCTTCGTCATCTTCTTCCTCCTCTTCTTTGGGATCTAAATGTAGTCGTAGAGGGTGAGACCATGATGACAATGGTAGGTGAAATAGAAATCACTAACAAAATAGTAGAGAAAGGAACCAAGGACATTCCAGATAGACACATCACGAAATAAGGGAGAGTAGGGAATAACATAGGCATAATAGATGCCATAGGCAACATGATCATGATGAACCACTACCCACCACCCAAAGTATGTTAAATATAGAAAAGGCTATTATAATTCCAACAAGGCACTAGAAAGATAGTAGGATCAAAAGAATAGAGATGAATAACATCCCATGATTTGAAGGGGGATACAGTGCTAATCCTCAAAACTATTTACAAGCATTCCATGATGCATGTGCCTTGAAAAATATAGAAAATGAGTGGCAAAAGCTAAATTTATTTCTACAGACACTAATCAAGGAAGCAAAAATTTGGTACTAGTCCTTAGAATTGGAATCCATTCACTGATGAAGTACCATGTTGGAGCTATTCAACAATAAGTATCAAACGTACTCCCAATTTTCCAACCTACATAAGCAAATCCAAGGATGAAAACAAGGAGAACATAGATCCTTGGATGCTATCATTGATTGATATTATTCATTATTACATCATTGCCTTGGCCATGATTACTTGCAAAAGGAACAAAAATGCCATCTCATAGATGGGCTTAGGTACAAAACATGAAGAACCCTTGGAACTTTTGCCCAAGGAAGGCTACCTGAGCTCAAAGCCCATCAAATACAAAGATTTTTAGAGCAAGTTGCCAAGGAGGAAGATGAGTTGAGAAAAAGAGAAAGTGTGGATGAGTGCAATAGAGATTCTTCCCTCCAAACGAAGGAAGTTAGATTTTGTGAAGATGAAGAAGAATCACCACTTGAAGAGATGGTGAATAGAAAGACTTTACCCATTCAAAAATTTGTATCAGAAATATCGACAAAGGTGGATCAAATGTCAGACTCCCTAGAAAAAAAATTTCAAACTATCCTAAAAATAGCAAAGGAGTCTAGAGAACAAAGTAGTGATTGAGAGAGAAGGAAAAAGAAAGAAGCTGAGTATGCATGCAACAAGGGTAAGGGCAAGGTTGCCGTCATTGAAGAGGTTGTGGATTTAGACATAGACAATGATGACGGATGTGAGATTTGCTAGTATGACCATCCTAGGGAATGTGTCCCAATAGTGTCACATCTATAAGAGTTTAGGATGTATGCACTAAACCCATGATTAAATAGATGACAAACACCCAGAAGGTTACCTTATCCTCAAGGTAACCCAAGGCAGTTCCACCAATCCTTGACATATTATGTGAGTGGAGCTCTACCACAACCAAATGAACAGTATCAAAAGTGGCAACACCCACAATCATGGGGAATTCCACTACCACATCAGCAATACCCTTGCCATCAACTTGACTCATATGAGTATTACATTTAGCAGCCGATCTCTCCACGTGACTCTACTAGTCACAACACTCTTCAACCTCACTACCAAACCCTCAAGTACTATAGAACTTCTTCTTCTTCTAGGGGTGATGATCCACATACACACTACCCTTCTCATCTATTTGCATCTCTTCCATCCTTAGCTCCATTACCACTAGCTCCAACTATGTAGGGTGAGCTTCCTTCCCAACCGCAGCAACATAATGCTACAAGGGTTGTCAATCTTCAACCTACTATTGGTTCAGAAAATTGATTAAAGAGGAGGCCTTTCTTTAGAACCAATAGTCCAACCAAGTCCTTATAACCACAAGAGGCTAATTATCCAAATTCCTCATCATCATCTAGATCTTCAAAGCTTCCTTTGAACCAAAAATCGCACTCAACGCACATTGTGATGTTAACTCATGCTAGCTCTAATTGGATTAAAGTTGGCCATCTTCCTGGGAAATTCTTTGATCCTAAAAGTCCTCTTATTTATTTTCAAATCACTGGAAACAAGCCTTGTAAAGCTCTCTTGGATTCAGGTTCTAGTGTTAATTTGATCTTCCAAGGAATATATAAAGCCTAGAACCTACCTACACTAAAGAAGAGTAACATTCATTTAGAGTTGACTGACTAGTCCATCACTATTCCATTGGAACTAGTGGAGGACATTGTCACCACTATTTGTGGGTGGTTGTATCCAATCCTAGTGATCTAAATCAACAACTACAAGGGGGACTTCCCAATCATAATGGGAAGAGCATGGCTAGGTATGATTGATGCATGCCTAGAAATACATGATCTTTCCCTAGAGATATCAAAAGAAAATGCATTTGGGAAGATTGAGAAGAAGAAAGTTTCATGCATCGCATACAATGACATAGGGTGCAACTACTTGTAGAAGTCCTAGTTTGTACAATGCTCAACATTGTCTTCATGCAATAAGTGTGCACAAGTATTTGACATACAAAGATGACAGTATGCTATAGCTACAAGACAAGAAGGCACCCAGTGGCTGACAGCTAACCTAGAGAGCAATTCAACTTTATGCATGGAACCAACTGAGAGATTGACTTGTGCCTATATTAATAGCATAGATGCATTAGAGAAAGTCCATCACCAACTTCCAACTACTGACATTGAAGATATAAATTGGGGGAAGTTGGAAATCCCTAATGAGTTTAAGTAAGAGCCCCTTGAATTAAAATCATTGCCCACCAGTGTGGAATATGCATTTCTCAAGAATGGAAAATTAGTAGTCATTAATGCTAAGCTCGCTCCTCAACGAAAAGAACTGCTAAAGACGGTAAACAAATGGTTAAAAGCCTATGCTTGGTCATATCTTGAATTAACTGAAATAGATCCTAGGATATTCCAACATAGAATTTACACTAATCTATCTATGAAGCCTCAATGACAACCAAAAAGATGACTAAACCTAAAGCTTATGCAAGTAGTTAAGGAAGAAATTAAATAAATTTTGAAGGTTGGGTTCATCTACCCCATTATTGATAATGAATGGGTTAGTCCATTAGTCATTGTGGCTAAAAAAGGTTGTAAATAAAGTGTGTGTATTGACTTTAGGCTATTAAACATGGCAACATTTAAAGATCATTTTCTATTGCCATTCGTTGACCAAGTCTTAGATACCATTGCAAGGAATTGTTATTATAGCTTTCTAGATGGTTACAGTGGGTACAATCAAATCCAAATAGCACTAGAAGACCAATCCAAAACTACATTCACAAGTCCTTGGGGGACATTTTCATATAGGTAAATGTCGTTTGGCTTGTGCAATGCTCCAACAACATTTCAATATTTGGTTCTCAGTATATTTTAGTAGCAAATAGGGAATGGTATGGAGGTTTTTATGGATGATTTCTCCACCTATGGAGCAAACTTTAAACAAACATTGGACCAATTAGAGTAAGTGCTAAAATGATATGTTGAAATCAAACTAAGGCTCAATTGGCAGAATAACCACTTAATGATCTAAGAGGGCATTATTTTAGGGCATAAAATTTCACAAACAAGGGTAGAGGTAGATCCTAAAAAAATTAAAGACATCCAAGGAATCACTCGTCAACCTAAAACTATAAATGATGTCTAATCATTCCTTGGGCATACTGGCTATTATAGATGTTTCATTGAGAACTTTTCAAAGATTGCAAAACCATTGGTAGAATTAAAGAAAAAGGATGTACCCTTTGAATGGACCAAGGAATGTGAGTTAGCTTTCTAAACCTTGAAGTAGAAGTTCATAGAAACACCCATTTTACAAGCTCTTGACTAGTCTAGACCATTCCATATGATAATTGATGTATTCAATTTTACTTTAGGAGTCGTAATTACACAGTTAGATGACCAAAAACATTCCTATTAGATCTACTGTGCAAGTCGAGGCATTACTGGTGCACAACTCAACTATACCACAACAAAAAAAATACTTAATGGCCATGGTGTTTACACTAGAAAAAGTTAGGTACTATGTATTAGGCTATAAGGTATTTGTACACATAGATCATAATGCCATTTGGTTCTTCATGAATAAACTAAAGATGAGCCCTTGCATCATATGATGGCTTGTGATCTTGCAAGAGTTCGATCTCACAATAGTAGATCATAAAGGCACTGCAAATGTTGTTGCCAATCATTTATCTTGGTTGCGATGAGACAACAAAGAGGATAAATACCCAATTTCTGATTACTTTCTTGATGAATTTCTCTTTGTAGGTGTAATAAATAATCAATCACCCACAGATACAAATTGGTATAGTAGCATTCTTACTTATCTTCTCACACAAGAAATACCACAAGGTTTGGACGTTAAAAAGAAATAGCAGTTTCTCCACCAAGTCAAACATTTCATTAAAATCAATGGACACCTTTACAAGGTGTGTTCTGATGGCTTGGTCTAATGGTGTGTTCCTGATGCAGATCAATTACAAGTTTTCCAAGATGCTCATGAGGGCCCTTGTGGGAGTCATTATGCTAGGAGATGAACAGCCATTAAAATCTTGCTTGCAGGATATTTTTGGCCTATATTATTTCAGGATGCCCATCATTTTATCCAATCTTGTGAGAACTGCCAATGCGATGGGGAAATGACTGCTAGAATGGAGGGTTCACAACAATGGATTCAACCTTTAGAACCCTTTGACATATGAGTATTGATTTTATGGGGCCTATTACACCAATGTCTAATGGAAAAGCATACATTATTGTTATTGTTGATTATTTTACAAAATGGGTAGAAGAAGCCGCCATTACTGACTATACATCATCTACCATTGCATGATTTTTTCAATAACAAATCATAAATAAGTTTGGCATGCCTCATGCATTTATTTCTAATAATGGTACACATTTTACAGGTGTGACTTTTTGAAAGTTGATGCAACACTTAGGAGTTGAGCATAAACTGACTACACCATATCATCCTTAAGAAAATGTCAAACCAAAGTCACCAATAGGGAAATCACAAAAATTTTGACATGAACCATTAGCAAATATAGGCAAGACTGGAGCATCAAACTGAATGATGCTCTTTGGGCCTTGGGCCTACGGCTCCACATGGAAACTCCCTATAGGCTATTCTCCCTATGAGTTAGTGTACGGTAAACATTCAACTCCTCCTATCCAAGTTGAGCTCTCTACACTATTTACAGCATGTGACCTTAACCTTGACCTCAGTCTAGCATAGAAATAATGGTTAATGAATCTTAACTTGCTAGATGAAAATCAATTAGTCGCCTTGTCATCCAACGAACTACACAAGGCCTTCAACAAACAACGTCATGACCTAAGGATTAGAAAAGCAAAATACCAACCAGGAGATAGGGTTCTTTATTGAAATATTGCACATGTGCCACAAAAAACTAAGTTTCAAATGTTGTGGGAAGGACCTTATATCATTCATGAAAATTTTCCTTCAGGGGCCATGATGATTTATAAACTTGGAAGCTCGAATATGAAATTATTGGTCAACATCCAATAAACCAAGCCTTTTCATACATCCAAAATGGCCAATACTAACACTACCTCTATAGATGGATAGCCTTGCTCATTATTTCAGATCTCCTCCCTCCAACTCAGTTGTGGGGGAGATGGCCACCAATGCTAATTATTCTAAGCCCTTAGTTTATTTTGTCTTTTTTTTACACATTCTTCATTTTTACTTATTTTTGTTTTACACCATCATTAACATTTTTACTATTTCTTTCTTTGTTACATTTTGTTTGCTTTATTCTCATTTGTTACATAATAAGTACTCATGATGGTGGATTGTACTATAATGGTGTTGATTGCTAATGTTTGGTTTTTACCTTTGACTTTTAATGTTGATGCTAAGATATGGTTTCTTTTGATAAAACAAGCAATGAATCCATGTCATCCATTCATCCATTCAACTCTATGGTCTCCCTTTGTTTTGGAAATGTACTATCCCTTTTTCTAATTGAACCTATTATGAAGTTATGGCTTGGTATTCTACAAACTAAGGAAAGATTCAAATGGATTAAAAAGGGTTCAACTTCAAGGGGATTCGATGCATTTGTGCTAGCTATTCTTTTGGGTACTTGGATATTTTTCATAGGTTTTCCACCATTCCACTGTTGACCAATATCAAGAAGTTAAATGAATCAAATAAGTCTTTGCATGGTGTGGTTCCCACTCACAAAAAAAAAAAAAACTAGTGGAAATTCAAAGCAAAGTCCTTAAACATAATAAAAGAACATGAGCTACAAGAACTAGTTATGACACTGGAAAGACATGTTACCCATGCCTGAAGGTTCCCTCTAACTTAGGCCCTTCCTCACTTCTTGCTTCTCTATTCTTCTCTTTTTGGGATGGTGGTTGTTCTATGAAAGAATTCTTGTTGCTTTAGGAGAATGGGTTAGTCAAGTGTGTTGATGCGAAGTCACTAGGTGTGGTTAGTATTAATTTGGATTTAGACTGAATCTTGTTAAGTTACCTTAACCACATAATACACAAGGGACTTTACACAACCTTGATTTTAGGATTCCATTCCATTCTCTCTTCTCTTTCTATATTGCTTCCCATATTCGACCTCATTACCAGTTTTATGATTAGTCTATATCTTGGTTGGCACATTATTATTCTTTAGTAAATTCTTGCGGATAAATTCTTAACTATTGTCTCCATATATTGTTAGAGCCTATGGACTCTTTGGTTTGTGGGTTTGTCAGGGCATAAAGGGCATGAGCCTACTTTGGGGAGGACCCACTGGCATTCCTTTTTGGTGCAATTGTTAAGTTCTTTTCCCTTGAACATTTCTTGTAATCAACTAATTCTCATTTTACCCCATCCATGATATCCATTTTTTTCTCTTCTCCTCTATGCATTTTTATTAGCTTCACCATTGTTATTTCTCTTATCTTCCTTTTTCTTTCATTTTCTATCGTATTGCTATCAGAGGTTTGCTCTTAGTCATGGGGGCTTGTCACAAATTTTTCCATTCCATTACTTATCTCACCCTTACACCTTGGGTAGTTATCAATTACAAACCTCTAACCCAGTATCTGCCATACCCACAACCTAGCCAATGTGCTTTATAACAAGGCAAGGTATCAAGTGCATTATATCTTATCTATCCTTGCTAATTCATGATTGTGTTGTGTGTGCAGATGATGATCACATGAACAATGGACTAGGATAGGAGGGAGCACTCAGGGTGGACTAGAGTAAGAGCATTTATGTAAGAAACAATCTTAGTCATGTGGCCATGGATGAATAATGGTGTGCACATTTTTGACATCGAAAACAGTGCATCCCATTTTCTTTTCTCTCTCTCTCTTCAAGCTGTCAAATGAGGGTCTAGATTTCATTTATGTATAGTGTTCACTACAATGGTTATGAATAACAATGTTGTAATATGTTTGTTGATCCATTCATTAGGCACTTTAAGTCTGTCATTCCATGTCATCGTCAGTTGTTGTTTTGTCAATAATCCCATACCTTCCTAATATTTTGTAAGGAACTTAAGGATGAGTTTTCATTCCATCGTGGGGGTATGATAAGTCACCAAATAAGCAACCCAATATTGGACCCCTGATATTGGACCCCTGATATTGAATACGTGATATCGGATTGACCAAGTAACATTGGACACGCGATGTCAGAGCCTATCTCATTGTCTATAAATAAGGGACAAGGGCTCTTGGTTTTGCATAGTATTTTTTAGTCATTTAGCTGAACTCTTTTAATTTTTCTATTCCAGAGTTAGAATTATTTCTGAGTGCCCATAGTAGGAGTCATAGAGTGAATAGATCTTTATTTGAGCATTGTGTACCTAAGCACACCTTGTGTCCAGAAATAAAGATAAACTTTGTGATAAACCTTACAATATTCAGAATAGCTTAATTATTGCATTTAATGTTATTCATTGTCATTTGATGCTCTAATTAGTTAATCAATGTCATTTCTATAGAATTATTAATTATCAACGAATTAGCACACTCAACACAACCACTTCAAGCATACATGGAACACTTGGTAACCAAATAATGACTAGCGTTTGGTAATCCCAGTAGTGTTACATTGGTTTAGGATGTGTCTAGAGAGTGGGAATAGAGGCTGGTGTTATGATTCAATTAACATTAGAGTTACAAAAATCCATTAGTTAATTAAACATTTTCATTACAAACACTTAGGAGACCAAGATAGAAAATATAAAAAACATAAAAAAATCATATACCTTGAGTTTACTTAACCATACAATTGTGCCTTTCAAGTAAGCTTGGGAATACAATGACTGCATAACTCATCCTTATTCTATGTAGGTGCATAAGCACTTAATCCTTGGAGTTCAACCAGATTACGTGTGAACGCTTGTATTTGTATGGTTGGGCATAGGGGTACCTTACTGCTCATCAATTAACATAGCCCCAGAAGAAAAGGCTTCTGGAACTTGATTTGTTAAGGTACGTGTATGGGGTTCTAGTAAAAGACCTTGTCTCTAGGTTGAAATTTTACTTTCCTTATTGTAAGGTCATGGTGTTTTTGTTGAATTCTTTATGCACCTCATTCAAAAATAGGGCAACCAATCTATTCTCATTTAGCATGTTAAGGTTGATCAATCTTTCTTTTTCTACTAGTCTAAGGTCAAGGTCAAGGTGACAGGCTATTGAAAGTGTATGAAGCTCGAATTGGGTTGGAAGAGTTGGTAATTTTCCATTCACCAACTTATATGAAGAGTAGCCTATAGGGAGTTTCCATGTGGAGTAGTAGGCCTAAAGGGCATCATTGAGTTTTCTTCTCTAGCCTCTCTTGTATTTGCTAATTTTTCTCATTAAGATCTTAGTGATTTCCCTATTTGTAACCTCTCCTTGACCATTAGCTTGGGGGTGGTAGGGTGTTGTTAGTTTATGTTCAACCCCCAAGTGTTGTATGAGCTTTAGAAAAGTAGCAGTTGTAAAATGAGTACCATTGTTAGAAATCAATGCTTATGGCACTCCAAACTTGTTTACAACATTTTTTTGTACAAATCAAGTAGTAGTAGAAGATGTATATTCAGTGATAGCTACTACTTCTTCCCATTTTGTACAATAGTTAACAGTGACTATTATGTACACCTTTCCATTTTACATGGGTGTGATGGAACCCATGAATTTTATGCCCTAGATATCAAAGGATTTCAATGGTTGGATCCACTCTTAAGGTTCCTCAATTTGAGTGGTCATTCCACCATCTTGTTGATAGCATTTACAAGAGTGGACAAATTGGTGGGCATCCCTAAAGAGTGTTGGCCAATAATACCCTACCATTAGGATCTTAATGGTCGTGTGTCTCTTTGCATAGTGGTCCCCACAAAGACACTCATGAGCATCTTCAAGAACACATAGTTGATTGGAATTAAGAATACACCAACAAACTAGGCCATGAGTTCACACCTTGTAAAGATGTCCATTAATTTCCATGAAGCATTTGACTTGATGAAGAAACTGTTGTTTCATCCTATGGTCTTGAGTAAGAAGATAAGTGAGGATGCCATTATACCATGTAGGATAAATGGTCACTTGTTCATTTATTAAATCAAAAAGGAGGAGTTTATTAGGAAATTGATCAAAGAGAGGTCTCTCCTTCTATTTTTTGTTCCATCATTACCGAGACAAGTAATCAGCAACCACATTCTCAGTTCCCTTTCAATCTACTATTGTAAGATCGAACTCCTTTAAGATCACTAGTGACTATGTGACATAGGGGCTTACCATCATCTTATTCATGATGAAGCAAATGGTACTATGATCCATGTGCACAAAGATCTTGTATCCAAGCACATAGTGACTAAACTTCTTCAAGGCATACACCACCATCATCAGCTCTTTCTCCATTGTGGTGTAGTTAAGTACACATACACAATGCTTCAACTTGCATAGTGAATTTAATAAGGATGTTTTTGGTTGTCTAACTAAATAAGAATAGCTCCCAAGGCATAGTTTGATGAATCTATCATGATGTGAAATGGATGAGATTAGTCAGGTGCTCGTAGAATTGGAGTTTCTATGAGCTTCTCCTTGAGTTGATGGAATTTCTTTTCATATATTTCTTTATAAGTTTGACCAATGGTTTAGTGATCTTAGAGAAATTCTCTATGATTCACAAGTAGTAGTCAATGTATCCAAGGAATGACTAGATATCTTTAATAGTTTTTGATTGATGGGTTGTTCCTTGGATAACCCTAATTATTTTAGGATCCACCTCAATCCCTACTTGAGAAATTCTATGCCCTAACACAATGTCCTCTTGGACCATGAGATGGCTCTTTTGCTAATTGTGCTAAAGGTTGGTCTCCATACACCTTTTAAGCACTTTCTCAAGGTGTTCTAGGCCATACTCAAATGTAGGTGAAGAAGTCGTCTATGAAGACATCCATCCCACTACCAATCTACTACTGAGAAATGCTAAGGACAAGGCATTGGAAGGCTGCAGGGGCATTGCATGAACCAAATGACATCTTTTGATATGCAAACGTCCCCTAGGAACTTGTGAATGTAGTGTTTTCCTTATCCTCTAATGTGATTTAAATCTATTTATAGCCATCCAAAAATTTGTAATAGCAATGTCTAGAGATGGTGTCCAACACCTAGTCCACAAATGACAATAGGAAATGATCATTTTTGGTCATCATGTTTAACAACCTAAAATCAATAGAAACCCTCCCCTTACCATCTTTCTTTGGCACACTTACAAGTGCCATAACCCATTCACTATCTGTAATTGGATAAATGAACCCTACCTTGGGCAATCAGTTAATTTCCTCTTTGATGATCTACTTTAATTTGGGGTTCAACTGCTACTACAACTACATCTTTGGCTTGATGGAAGGATCAATATAGATGTGATGCTAGCATATCTCAGATCAATCCTAGTGAGTTCAAGATATGACCAAGTAAATATTTCTATCCATTTGTTAACCATGTTCAGTAGCACCTTCTTCTGCTCAAGAGTAAGATTGACATTCATTATCACCAGCATGCCATTTTTTAGGAATGCACACTCCATGCCAACTAGTAGAATTTTCAACTCTAAGGGCTCATATTTAAAATTTTCAAGGATTTTTAACTCTTCCTAATAAATGTCATTAGGTTCATCATCAAAGAGTTGGTAATGAACTTTCTTTAGTTCATCTATGCCTATAACACATACACTAGTTAAGCTCTTGGTTGATTTCATGCAAAGTGTGCTACTTTCAAGATTAGTTGTTAGCCATTGGGTACCATTCTATTTTGTGGATACTGTGTATAGGCATGTTTGAATTTTAAATTCATCTACATACTATCTGCATGCTTTGATTGATGTGCTTTTTACAGACCAGAGTTTCTACACATAGTTGCACCCTGTATAATTGTACATGATGCATGGAACTTTCTTCTTTTCAGTCTTTCCAAAAGTATTTTTCTTAGAAATTTTAAGGGAAAGGTCTCTGATGCACATTTTCATATCAACAGTACTCAACCAAGTCATTCACATAATGATTGGAAAGTCTGCCTTATAGTTGTCAACCTTGATCATTAGGAAATTAGCTAGATAAGACCATGCACAAATAGTGGTCACAATGTCATCCACTAATCCCAAGGAAACAGTGATAAACTAAACTACCAATTCTAAATAAATGTTGCTTCTCTCTAGGGGAGGCAAGTTCTAGGCTTTGTACATTTTGTAAGAAATCAAATTGACACCAGAACCTAAATCAAGAAGAACCATGCATGGGTCATTCCTAATGATTTACAAGTAGATGAGAGGACTCCTAGGATCAACTCTTTTCTTGGGAAGGTTGTCAACCTTGATCCAATCATATATAGCATGGGCTAACATGACTAGTTGGGTCTTGGAAGGTTTTTGGTTTGAAGGGTTCTTGAAAGGAATGTATGTAGAGAATGAAGGAGAAATAGGGTGGCTAGCTGCATGAGTCGATGAGGGCTTTGTAGGGATATTTTTTTAGAAGAATTATCTTTTTCTAGGTCTACATTCTAAACCACTCAATGGAGGAACTAGTTGTAAGTTAACAACCTTGGTAGCGTTATGTTGCTATGGTTATGCATGAATCACACCCTACATGGATGGAGTAGGCTGTACTTCGATTGAGGGAGAAGAGACATATGCAGAAGGATGAAAATGGTATTGATGAAATGGAAATTCTTCTCTAGGAGATAGAGAATGAACTCTGTAGTACTCTAAAGGATAATAATGATGCTGAAAAGAAGCATGACTAGAAGAGTCATGTAGAGACCTCAGTTGCTAAACATAGTACCCATATGGATCTGGCTACCTTTAAGGGTACTATTGCCTCAATAGTAGCATCCCCCATGACTGTGGGTGTTGCCACTGATGATACCACTCATATGGTTATGGTGGAGCTTTGCTTAGATATTAAGCTTGTTGTTGGTAAAATTGCCTAGGATTGCCTTAAGGATAAGGTAATTTTCTAGGTTCTTGCCTTCTTGCCAACCTAGAATTCAAAGCGTACATCCCAGACTCCTACAAGTGTGACACAGTAGGGAAACATCCCTTAGGATGTTCATATTGACAAATGTCACTCCCACCATCATCATCTGATTATGACTCCACAACCTCTGCTACTGTAGTAGCTTTGCCCTTACCCCTTTGATAGGCATGTTCAACTTTCTTTCTTCTCCTGTGATCATGATTACTATCTTGCTCTTTGGATTCCTCTATAATTTTTTGAGCTATTTGGAATTTTTCATCCAAAGATTTTTACATTTTTTCCATCTTGGCCAAAATTTCAAAAATAACCTTTTGAGTTAGTAAGGTTTTTCATTGCATCACTCCATCAAGTAGGGCCTCCCTCTCATAGTCACAGAATGGCATCTCCCTTTTTCTGATGGAAAGGTCCCAATTATATTCTTTAACACTTTTTTGTTTCCTCAATTCTCCTTCTTCTTTTGCAAACTACTCAAACAAAATTTGGATTTGATAGGCTCTAATATCTGATAGTCTTCCTTGGGCATAGAGCACAAGAGTTATCCTTGTTTTTGATTGGAGCCTATCTATGATATGGTGAAGTTGCTCCCATTGAGAGTAACCATGGCTAGGACATCTTTATAAAATAAAATAATACCTATCTATGGCTATATCCAAGGGTTCATGTGTTCCTTGTCATCAACCTTGGATTTGCTTTCTCAAGTAAGACACTCGAGAGTATGTCTGATATTTGTCATTGAATAGCTCAAGCATTGTACTCCATCTTTTGATTGATTCCATTTCCAAAGAGGGGTATTGTTAAAACCCAAAAATTGGTTCATTTTTTAATAAGTATTTTTGTCAAAGGCATATATTTTAATTAATTTTATATTTTTAATTAGTGTTTTAATTAATATTATATTTTAGTTTAGTGGTGAATATTAGTTTATTATTATTGGTTTATTAGTTTATTTTAATTAATAGGATATATTATTATATATTAATTTATATTAAATATAATTATATATATTATGTAAACATTATATATAATCATAGATGTAAATTATATAAAGACATTATATATTAATATTATATATATCTTATATATATAATTATATATACATTTACATAAACGATATAAAACATTATAATTTATATAAATATTATATATTATCAAGGCACCATTGATATCCTTTGGTTTACCATATTGCAACATGAAATATTAAATAACAATTGGCATTTGTACATCAAATTAAGACTAGGAAGCCATCCATTATCCATCCCATTGCAAGAATTTTTCATCTTCAAACCATTGCCATTTCCTATAGAACAAAACTTATTAATGATTATGGAAGCCATGTTTTCACCTTTGTTTCCTTGCCAAACCATCAAGTAATAAAAATCCATTTACCATTATTGGAATATAGCTATTGTATTCATCTTTACCTCACAATTCTATCTTAATTTTACTTTATATACTCTCACTATCTTGTGTAGAAATCACAATGATGTGAAAATCATGAGATTAGTTATGAAGACCAAAAGAACAAGCCTTTTATCAAATGCTACTACTATTGTAGCCAGTGTTCCATAGAACATCTAACTTGGAGGTCATGTTGAATGAATAGAAGATTTTAGGATTCGTCATGCATGCACTTTGTTGGTATTGGCAATGGGAAATTTCTCAGGAGAATGGCTACCATAGTTGTTGTAATTTTAGTTCGCATTCTAGTTCCCACTTGAAGGGAACCCACATTGCTAAGTTGTTATTTCTATGCAATGCCATAGACTAGATCCATCATTATATGTTCATCCTACTCCCATTTCATGGGCTTGTTTAACATTGCAAGAACATGTTTCGTTTAGGCATCTACTTGGCCTCCAAAAGCATGCAAGGAATCTACACGAAAGGTAGTGATAAGCTTCTGCAATGTGAGATTCTCCTACGCCAATATCTAATAGTGCAAGAAGGCCATGGAGAGTGGATGAGGTAGC
>MNCI01025588.1:19835-124821 GCA_015680685.1 Gnetum montanum
GAATCGAAGAGCTCGTCTTTATTGCCGTACACAAGGTGTGCTCAGGTACACAATGCTTGAATAAAGATCCGTCCACACTTAGACATCCTGCTATGAGCACTTGGAAAATACTCTAACTTTCAAATAGACTACAAGAGTTTCACTACTTAACTACTCAAAAAAACTTCTTTCCAATTGTGCGCTTGGGCACTGTATTTATAGACTTGGGAGCAACTANCCAAAAAAACTTCTTTCCAATTGTGCGCTTGGGCACTGTATTTATAGACTTGGGAGCAACTACTCTAATAATTAGAGTAAACGCTCTAATGATTAGAATAACTGCTAGAGTAACCTCTTTAATAATTAGAATAGTTGCTAGAGTAACCACTAGAGTAACCACTCTAATAATTAAAATAACTGCTAGAGTAACCACTCTAATAATTAGAGTAACTGCTAGAGTAACTGTTAAAGTAATTACTCTAATAATTAGAATAACTGCTAAAGTAACCGCTCTCATCAAAAATGCAAACAATTCCACATCAAGCAAGAAAGAGCAACCTCCTTTCCTAACAACTTTGATCATTTTATAAAATAACATTCATAATTGTTTGATGGATTTCAATGCAATTATTAGCATCATGCCTCTTGAGGTATGTAAGGCTTCAGGAGCATAAATGATACCACAAACAAAAAGTATAATACAACTTGATGGGTCTAATGTACTGGTAGTAGGGTCAATAAAAGAAGTAAGGATGCAACTTAAAAAATACCCTACATTTACATTTAACACAAATATCTTAGTAGTTGATATGTCATCCACTTATGGTGTGCTCTTATCTAGGACTTTTGGGGCCAAGTTTGTGGGCTTCTTTAGGTCTGATTTCTCAAAACTGTTAATCCCTATCAAAGGAAAATCTGAATACATGGTCATACCAAGAGAGCCTTTCTACAAGCAAGTAGTGACAACCTTAGATCACCAAAATCATTCTTTGGAAAATTAAAACAATAACCTTTATGTTGGAGTTATTGAGGTTGAGCATGGCAAACATGTTATAGATGACCATGTGAGTAAAATTACAAAAAAAAATTCTTTTCCTCATACAAATTCCACCCTACTCTATCAAACTTCTAGTGAATGGGAAGATATTTGTGAGGATACCTTTTCTTATCATAATGAAAAGGAATTTTGTCTAAGTGACATACCATCTTTAAGGAAGTAAAAAGATATAAATGAGATTCCAACCATCAAAACATTAGAAGGTGTGTCAAACTTTGATAATATATGTATTGAACATGTTCCTAGAAAAGCTATATTCGATGACTCACCAAGACTTAGACCTATTAAACCTAAGATTGAAACTTGGATGAAAGATGAACTTGATAAACCTATGAAATCTAAAATTATTCATCTTATGAAACATCCAAATTTAGTGCTTGATAGAAAATGAACAAACAAGTTAAGATTAGGTTTTAATCATAATTATGGAGAAATTGTTAAACGATGTCTTGATAGGAAGTATGTTGGTGAAGTCTTTAAGATAGGAGACCTAGTCCTAGAAAGAGGTAGAACATTTGACTAAGCAAATCTTCAAGGTAAGTTTTCTCCTATGTGGTCAAGCCCATTCCAAGTTACAAATGTCATTGGCCCCAATGTATACAAAATTTTTGATGTGCAAGGACATAGGTTACATAGGAACTTTATTGCATTTCATCTAAAGCATTTCTACTCAAGTGCTCCACTTAGACACCTGGTAGATTCTTAGTTGCATGTTTTCTTTTCCTTTGCCATGCATTTCATTTGTATATAGTTGCATTTGCATTTTTCCTTTGCATTTTCTTTGCATCTCTTTCTTAGCATTTTGGTTTTGGTTTTTGCTTTGCATATGATTTTAATAATCATTTGCTTTGTTTGAGTTACTGAGCGTTGGATCATTAGAGCACTATTGGAAAATAATGTTAGTAATGCTTTATATAATATTTCCTATTACTATTACATGAAGTCTCCTTTATATTATATATTTCAATAATGCTTTGATTCTTCCCAATCTTTTTCAAGGTTTTAGTTTATTAATTATGTTGGATTATGGAGCATGAGATTTGTGCTAACTTATCATGTAATCATCATGATCATATGAGTGTAGGATATGTGGCATTGGAGATTGGTTAACCTTAATCACTAGGTGACCTTGGAAAATGTCATGTTCCCTTTCATAAGCTCCAGCCCTCAAGTGTGTTCATCTCCACTTGAGAACCTTTAGCCACCCAAGATACTTGCTATAATGCTATCAAATTGTAATTAAAGGCACATACATGAGGGTTGAACTGCACCATGGGCAAAGTTCTAAAAGGATCATGTTCTTTGGCAGTGCAGCTAATCAGCCATACTTGTGTTGAAATTCCTACCTTAAGAATGAAGTACACCATGAGCAAAATTTCCTCGAAAAAAAATGAGGACCATGTTCATTGGTAGTGTAATAAGTTCTTGAGTGTGATGGGTCCAATAGCAATCCTTACCCTAGCCTTCATTCCTCCTTTTCACAAAAAAAAAAAAAAAGATAAAAGCAAACAATCCCTTTTTACCCATCCCCTTTCTCAATGTCAAAAAAAAAAAAGAATACCAAGGAAAAATCCAAAAGTTACAGCTAGCCACAATCTAATGTGAGCTTGTCCTCCTCATTAAGTTTGGCATAGGTCTCATGCCCGTAGTCCACATGCCTTTTGGTTTTTACCTTGTGAGAGGATTGGGAATGTGATCTTTAGTTATATTTTAATTATATATATAGATCTAAGTAGTTAAAATAATAAATTATATATTTGGATTTTAATTAAATAAGAGGGTGTGGTAAGGGTGGCCCACGTCTAATTCTCCTATGATTATATGGTTATTTTAATCATGTTTAAATTAGTGTAGTTTACTTTCAAGTTTTAATTTGTCTCTACTTTATGAGGTTTTCAATTCTCTATTTGTTGCATCATCTTAAAATTTCTATGGTTTTGTGACTCTTGCACTTACATGCAATTGAAAATTTGAGAGCTAAGTGTTGAGGTTAACATCGGCCATGCTAGGCATGGGGCCATGATCAACAGAGTCATTTAACCTATGATTTGAAATTTCCATATCAGAATCCTTACCCTTAGCTAATTCTAAAATTTTCATGTCACGACACTTTCCCTTAACCTTGCATTAACCCTTCTCTATCTTATAATTTAGGATTTCCTTGAATATCTAAATGATTTACTCTTTTAATAATCAAGTCATTTTTTTTAAACATGGGATATTTATGTCAACACATATTTGATTGGTTTTATTACAATTTCTATGATTTCACTTTTTTAACAAGGATCTTGCATTTTTCCAATTTTTTTTTAATGAAATTTTTGTTAACTACTGTATCATGTCTTTAATTTTTTTTATGTCTATTATTTCTCTAGTTATTTTATGAAACAAAGCTAGTTCCTATTGATGTATTTACTACTTAGTAGTCCTAACTTTCGAAATTCATTTGGCTTTGCAACACCTCAAATACCCATTTTGTTTAGTAAGAAGAAAGATAAAAATGTTCATTATTTAATTTCATTTCTTCCTGGTGTCTTTGTACATCCAAAAACACATTTATTTGCGAAACTGTTTTGCTATATTTGCCTCAATTTTAAATTGTCAATTTCTTACATATCCAAAACTATTTTTCATCAGGTTGCCGGTAGCAATGCCAAGGTTTCTATGGATTCCCCATTATCTAGCAATACTATGGATTCCCCATTATCTAGCAATACTTCTTCACCAAAAGGTGAGATACCAAATGTGCACAGCCATAAATGGACCCTTACTGCAAGCCCATTTGCATCACTAAGTACTTGGGAGTTTCAGGAAGAAAATTCCTAGAATGCAGAAGCCTGAAAAAAAGAACGTGGTGGGCACTTAAACTAGAGAAGGTGGGGAGTTACCAACAGTGGCGATCATGGTGGGCATTTCTCAGTTGGTGGGAGTTACATCAGTAACCACTAACGAGCGATGGTGGCTGTAATGACCATAGGTTACAGTTCACATTCCATGGAACATGGTGGCCATTTTTTGTGGCAGTTTCACAAGTGGTGGCAGTTTACGATGGGCATTTGAACGACTTGAGATCTGCGTTGGCAGCAACTGTACGTGGCTATAAAAGGGGGTCTCTGGGCTTCCTCAAGGGGTCTTTTTGGAAGGGTTGGAGGAGGAACCAAGGCTAGAAAAGGTCAAATCCGAGGGAGACAGTAAAGAGGTAACCCACAGGCAGGGGCCTCTTTCTTCTCCACCGGTGCACAGCTCTCCGACAGAGAGACAGCACATTAGCATGTGTGCACAGCAGGGTGTGTGGCAGGTTGTGCTGGTCCTCCTCGCAACTGCAACAGCCTCTTTTCTCCCTCATCACCAATTGTGGTGAACTAGCAGACCACAGGTGGTTGTCAGTTGCTGTTGTGCGTCCGTAGCAACATAAATGGTGGCAGTATTGACATGGGTTCCTGCCAATGGCAAGGTAGGTCGCGAACAAGTGTAAAAAACAATGGGCAGTCTTCTTTTCTAGCCCGTGTAGGTGCATGCGGCGGACAACGAGGCAGACAATTCATGACAATGGCAGGAAGCAACATCCCTCTTTCTCAGTGGTGTAGGATCCAGCCTCTCCTTTCTTCACTCTCACTCCCTCTCTCTACAGTGGCAGCATTCTAGGCGATGCATGTGGCTAGTCGAACGATGAACAGTTCTTATTTTGCCTTTTCTTCTCTTTGGCACATGGGCAGTCCTCATCTCTTGCATTGTAACAACTACGTCTTGCATTGTAACAACTACGATGGCACCTCCCCACGACAATCTCTCTGTCTCTCTCTCCCTCTTCAAGCCATGGTCGTAGTCTTTCTCTCCCTCTTCAAGCCATCGTCGTAGTCTTCCTACCCAGTAGTGGACAATAGGACCAGGGAAATTTCATTTTTTTAGTTAAGACAATTATTGAATTTAAATTTTCTATTTTTTCAGTTTGGTTTTCCATTTTCAAAAAACCACATAGCCTCTCTAGTTGAGACTATTCCTGAATTCGTACCCATATGAGAGGCACCCTAGGCAATAGTCTCCTAAAACAAGTTTTCTTCCTAGTGTTGGTGCATTCAAAATTTATGCACCAACACTTTCAAACGGTAAACGGCTTCTCCCAACGGAGAATCAGCAACAAATGCCACAAAAGGTGGCGAGTGGTGGTTTCTCTCTCCACGTGTCGCTAACAAAAGGTGGCGAACGGTGGCTTTTCTCTCCACCAACAACAGTAGCATTTTTCTTTGCTGGTCACAAACTATTGATGAAGGCTGATGTGTTGCAAGACAGTTGCTGCACTACACAGAATCATCAAGCAACATCCGCAACAGACCGACAGTGACAAGCGGCAACAAGACTAGCAAAACCAAAGAAAATTTGAATTTTTCTTTTGTATTGTTTATTGTACTCAAAAATTGCACAAACATTTAATTTAAATTTTCAATTATTTTACTTGGCTTATTGTTTTCAAAATGTTACATAGCCATCTTTCAAAAATTTCAATTTAAATTCTCCATTATTTTGCTTGGTTTATTATTTTTTAAAAAAAATGTCGCATAGCCCTCTTCAGCTAAAACTATTCCTGGGTTTCCATACCCATACAAGAGGCACCCTGGGCGATAGTCTCTAAAACAAGTTTTCCTAGGTGTTGGCGTGTCCAAAATTTACACATCAACACATTTCAGGGTTCTTAAATGTAAAGTTATTCCTAAATTATGTTTCTTCAGCTAATTTTCCTAAATGCTTTGAAACTTGTATCCAATGCATCATCCTTTGAATTGGGTTCTGCTTTCACAACGTTCTTTTATGAAATGTATCCCATTCTTTTATTCGGTAGATATTCAAGGTTTGTGCATGTAATGCCTTGATGATTTGAAACTAATATTTGAAATTAAATGCATTTCATTTTACATTAGTAGGGCCCACACCAACATTCACTTTATTTAAGTACTTGTGCTTAGGTTATCATTTGAGAGACAAGCACTTTACCATTATTTGAAATGATAGACCTTATCAATGCAAACAATCTTTTTAATGGGTTTTCCAAATCTTCACCATGCACTCTAACCCTTTAAAGAGAATAAAAGTAAGTCATGAAACTTAGAATACATGATGATTGTATATCTTGACGTAAAAAGTTAAACCTAATTTTCGTTGAAGAGGAGTAAGAAATGCTTGACAATTTTAATGACATTGAAAATATCAAAGATGTTACACAAGAATTATTGTTATTGATTAGCTTAAATAGTAGTGGCAAAAAACAAGCACCTTCCTAGTTCCAAGTAATTTATCTTCAAATTTACAAGGATAAAAGGTCTTTTTCATTTTAATTCCTTTATTCAGACTAAATGAGTTGGCTTTGAAGATGATAAGTCACAAACCCTAATAGTTGAGAAAAAGAAAGAAGTAAGGGTAGATAAAAATTTAAGGTACATGTCAAGTTTTAATTCATTCCAATTTAAAACTTAAAATAAATAAAGAAGTAAGAGTACTTTTACAAAAAAAAAGACCTTAGTGCATAAAAGAAAAGTAAAATAACAATTAAAAAATTAGAGAATTCAAAGTGTAGATACAAACCTCAAAATAGACAAAAAAAAAATACTTGAAAGGCAAAGAGAATAGCAAGCAAAAGAACCAAGATTGCAAACAATGTTTGTAGACATTGTGCATTGTTGTGTTGTATTGGCAATTTAGTGGAGTGCATAAAAAGTACTTAATGTATGTTCAAAGTAAACGAGTAGAGTAGGTTAAGCATATTAATGAAACTTAAATTAAAGATTTATTACAATTAAAGACCCATAGGATCCTATTGGAAAAACTCTAAAAAATTGACCAAGCAACAATGAGGGCTACAAAAACAAATCATATAAGTTTTTTTGTTGCAATATTATAATGTTGTCTTAAATGGGTAGTTTCAACATAGAGAAAAAACACATGCAACTCTTCTTCAAGGGTTCTTTATCTACACAACTTACATATATGTTCTTCTAGGGGAGAGTTGAATCCATCTTTCACTTTGATTTCTAAGATAATGTGAATGTAATTGAAGCTTGTTGATGGCACTTTGATACTTGATTGGAATAGCAATTGAGAGTTAGTTAGATTTTGCATTTGCTTAATAGATTTAATGTGATGTAAGTAAAATTGTTTATTTTATTCTACATTACACCACAACTATATTAAAGACTTCTGCCTGAATAACTAAGTAAAAATATTAGAGTACCCCACATACATAACTAGCACATACATTAATGCATGCACAATACACATAGTTATTAATATATCTAGCATGCACAAGCTACACATGCATTGCAAAGATGGCATGGAAGCATGTCAACATACATGCTAATATTATTATTATTATTACCTTAGAGAAAATGACCCTTATATCTCATAAAAATTTGGATTACATTTCTCGGAAGGTAAAATTGCTAAAGCGGGCACGAATAGCTGAATTTTTTTTGACCTATTTTGATAATTTCAAAATAAGCTGTCTGGAATATTCTTCAGATGGAATTAAACAACAAACGCGACGGCACAACGCAAATGATCGCAAACATTTCTCAAATAAGCCTAAACAGCAGGTTGCACACACCTGAGGCTAGGCACTGCAAGATTCTGTATTTTCGTTACGTGTTTTCAATTAGAGGCCCTGCGAAATGGTAAAAGCTAGCTTCACAGCTTTGCCAAAAGTGAAAATGAGTAAGGAACTTTTGCTGACGGCCGCAGGGGGATAATTTGATACCGACTTGTTTGTGGTCAACTTCGAAGACCTGGGTTGTGAAGACATGCACAAACCTTCTTAAAAGCCCACAGTAAGGAAATGAGCATTAAAAGCCCACAGTAAGGAAATGAGCATTAAGCCTCAGCTGATGATCAAATGATCAGCGTTCACCCACGCTGTCGTGGCCCGGCATGTTCGTTAACTTCTTGAAGTGGTGCTTCTAATAATAATATGGTTTTAGAATTCAAATGCAGAAATAGGCAACAAGCTCTGCTTGTTAAGTGTTGTTCCCTATTCTACCGCTTTTTGCACTAACCGATGTTGATACGTTTGTTTTTCTTTCCCTTTTCAACAATGTTATAACTTGCTATGGTTGTGTGTTAAGGCTGATGCAGCAATGGTGTGAAAGAGCAATGATCATGCGGATCAATGAAATGGTACTGCCTTTTAAGTTTTTTTTAATGTGTTAATTACGGTACTTTGCAATTTTAGGCATTTTTGATAAGAGTGCTCCTGTAAATAACGTGGATTAGGAAAGGTTGAAGAAGAGCATAATGTTTTATGAAAGGTTGAAGAAGAGCATAATGTTTTATGAAAATGGTAGTAGAAAAGAAATGCTTAATACATCTTTTTCAAAAAAAAATAAAATTTTACAAGACTTTGAAATTTTTTTATAAGGCTTTGATATTTTCATTATGGATCTTAACTACCTCATTAAGAAAATCATCCAAAGTTGATACTTCCAGCTCAAACAAGTGTGACAAACTTGTTCCCTAACTACTATATTTAAACCTAAGAGCATATAGTAAGGACAACTAGGAAAGATATTCTCTTCATCTTGTACTACTTCCAACTTCCTATTTCAATCACTACATGATCGCCACCTTCCTCTATTTAGAAATAACATGTTCTTTTGGTCTACACAAATAAAATTGCAGTTGTGTGAATCTTGACTAAAGGGTGGTGATGGGACGCGATATCGCGTCTTTCCCTACGTCTTTCCCTGCGATATTGTGTACATGATATCGCAGCCCATCGCCAGTTCTATAAATAAGAGGTAGCTCTCCCTTGTTTCTCCATCTAGATCTAGACCTTAGCCAAACTCTTGTCATTTTTCCATTTCAGAGTTAGAATAATTTCCATGTGCCCGCAGTAGGAGTCTCAAAGTGAACGAATCTTTATTCGAGCAATTCTGTACTTGAGCACACAATTGTGTACGGCAATAAAGACAAACTTTTGGATAAACCTTGCAGCATATGGACTAAGCTAAATAGTACTTTAATTATTGTTAAATGTTTAAAAGCTTTCTTAAGGACTTAATCTCTCTCAATCCTCAACTCTCATAGTTAAGTGCATTCAGTATGACCACTTCGAGCACATGCATTAGGCTTGGTAATCCTAGTAACGAATAGCGTTTGGTAATCCTAGCAACGTTGCATTGGTTCAAGGTGTGAAACGACAAGTGGGAACAGATACTAATGCTAGGATAATTAAGGCTTAGTTAGTTAAAGTTAGTTACTTAGTTTCTTCACCCTTTCCTCTCTTAGCATAGGCGATAAAAACAAAAAAGATATAAAAATCACATGCCTCAAGCTTACTTAACCATACAACCATGACAAATACAAGTAAGCTTGGAAAGACAACGATTGATTAACCTTAGGTGTTCCATAAGGCGTGTAGGCACTTGGTCTGCGGAGTTTGACCGGATCATGCATGTAACACTTGTATTCGTATGGTTGGGTGTAGGTGATGAGTGGCAAGGTACCCCTACACTCAACCATGAGAATACGAGTGTTTTCACGCGCGATCCAGTCGAACTCCGCAGACGGACTAGTTGTGGCATCTAGACAGTTAGCCTTAGGTCACAGTTCACTATCTTCCCACCTGGACTAGTATTAGCTTTGTCACATATGCTTTAGTCCAGAGTGAGGTGTATGATGTGTTTCTAATCTAATGCTACTCCTGAAGGCAATGGCAAGTAATATTTACTAATCTAGGAGAGAGAGGGTAAGAAGGAATCTAGTTAGCCTAAGTACGATGAGCATCCGTTTCTTGATTATCCGTACACATCTTGGACTTCATGCATGACTACCACTGGGATTACCAAGCGCAGATCCTAGGCATGCTACTGGGTTACCAAGTAGTCACACTTAAATGCTCATAATCAAGTTGTACTCATTCCGTGTTTTAACATGAGATAAGGGTGAGAAGATATTAACTAAGAAAGCAGTAAATAACAATTAAATAATTAATTAATTAAACTAAGTGAATGCTGCAATGATGAAGTAATCTCGATCTTTATTTTTGGTCATGTGCGTGTCCAAGTACATCACACTCGAATAAGGATGTCGTACAATTACAATCACCACACTGCAGACAAACACTGGGAAATTATTCTATCTCTGAAAGGGAAAAACTGCAAGAGCTTCACTAAGAGACTAAAACTATTCTCCAACAAGGGAGAGCCGCCTCTTATTTATAGAACTAGCGACGGGCTGCGATATCGCGGTTGCCTTATATGACAATTCATCATACCCTCACGACTGAATAAAAACTCCTCCTCGAGTTACAGTGATTACACAGTGGATAGGTATGGGATTATTAGATGGGAAGAAATGGGACTATGCCGCAGTGTGAAATGAAAAAAAAATAAAGACACAACACAAATGTTCTACACCTACAAAAATGGATGGAACTCATGTAGTTCCAGGTGGCGGTGGCTCATCCATTGGTGCCTTCCCTTTGTCTTATGCTCGAGGCTTTGAGGCTTGATGACGTTGAAGTATGGCCTAGAGCTTCTCCTCTTTGGTCTGAGGGTCTTATGCATCCATGCTAATGTTCCAATGTTTGACGGAGTCAGCACCTCCCATGAACAGGGTAGTTGCGAAAACATTTGGTTGGCCTTCACATACCAAGTCGCGAACACTTGTCGTTCCTCCTCATAGGCTCTGGCTCTATCCTTGTACTCATGAAAGTCTACTAGCTGTCGAGCCAAGTTGGTTGTGACATATTTCTGTCCCTGGTAGCTAACTTTCACCACCTCAATTTCAGAATTTGCAACATCCAGTTTCTCCACCAGCTTCTTGTGCTCTGCAAATTCTGCTTCGTATTTGATGTGGGTGGTTGCTACCTGCTACTCGAGCTCTGACCTTGGGCACCCTACTGTTAACATGGCAAGATTGGCATATCTTAGATTTGTCAACTCCATGTACTCTGTCAAGTCTTGAATTTGCAGGTCCTGGTTTTTAACTTCCGCTTGGTGGGCGAGGGCATATGTGTCCAATATGGCCTTCCAGTTAGTGTGTTGAGCACTGATAGTGTTGATTTGAGCCTTGGCCATATGGATCTCCTTTTCAAGGACCTGTTTATACATCCCCATATGATTGCAGAAATGCTCCTTTAGCTTCTCATGTCATTTAGCCTCATTCTGCCACGCGCTTATCTCAATTGCTGACTTTTGACAAATGGTGCATACCTCCTCCATCAAGAGGGTTTGATTTTCTCTAGCTAAACGACTAACATCTCGGTTGACCCAGATGAATTGTTCTCATAATTGATGAAAGTGTTCATCGAGAACATTCTTTTACTTTTCTAGAGTGGTCAACCGAAGGTTGTCTGCAACCAGCTACTTGTTTTCTTCCTATAAGGCTTTGAGTGCCTTAAGATGTGCATGAGTTTGCGCTTGTGCTATGGAGGCATCCCAAATGGTCTTCTCCTTTTCATCAGCCACCTTTTTATTCTCTACGATTAACTTGGTTAGTTGCTTAGTTCTAAAGTTCTCTAGCTAGTCTGCGGGAACAAATTGCAGAGGGTCTCGCTGTGCTGCTTGTAAGGCCATGAGCTGCTCTTGCAATTTCTGCACTTCTGCTTCTGCATGCTCGACCCTCACTTTTATTAAGACCAGCCTCCCCTTCATGGAAATGAGGTCTGACTGAATTGCCATAACATCCTGAGGGATGTCAAATAGGGACATCATTACTTGCCCTGTTTGGAGCAATCGATCAAGTGCATCCTTATGTTTCGCAAGAGTCATTGAGGTTCCGACCAAGGTTTGAGCGTCTCGTGCTCTTGTGAGATCTGCCGGTGGCACAACAGCTACGTCAAAGGATTCTTGGATGTGGTCAACGATCACTTCTGCAGCTCCTGCGGCATTCTAGTGTTGCATAACCACCACAATGGCCCCTTCACCAGTCTCTAACTGCACCTAGAAAGATGCTACGTTTCCTGAGATCTGTTGTGACCATCTACTTTCCTCTCCTCCTGTGTGAATCGGTACTTCGCCCTTTGTCCGATCCAAAGAAACCGTAGGTAGAATGACATCATCGATGATGTAGAAGAGGTTTGCCTCATCACAACTTCCCCAACTGACCATCTCAGCAATGGCCCTAAGATGACTCATCGATGGTCTGTAGTCTTGTGGCAGCTATTAATCCTAGCCTGTGCTTGGCCCTACTTCCTGTTGTTGGCTGGGATCCATGCCTAGAGGTTGACTGGGTCCTGAAAGTTGAGTTGCAGTTGGTCCAGCCATCTATTTTTCTTCCTCCTCTGGTCCCAGTTCTTTGCCAATGCTTTTTCTAGGAGTTGGTGCCTTTAGCAATTCAGCATATGAAATAGTCTGTGCTTTTCAGAGGATGTCATTGGTGTACCCCCGAATACCAACATGTTGACAAAGCTTTCTGATAAGACAAGGGAAATGTAGCTCCATCTTCCTTGTCTTTCGTTCCTCGAACCGTCTCAGGATCTCCGTTAAATATAGATGGGGCAGGTTAGCATTAACCTTTCCATCAACACTGCACATCCTCTAGCCACATACGTTGATATTCTTTTTAGGCCCTTTATGGGAAAGAGATGATATGTTCCAATTTTGAAGTAAACCCTCTCTTTCGTCATCAACTCACCAAATGTTTTATCTCTGCCATAAGCCTTTTCCAACCAATCCTTTCGCATGTTAGGGTCTGAACAGGTGGATAACTGAGCAATCTGGGGCCCCGTATTTGGAAGGTTTAACACCTCCGAAATGGCCTGCGTGGAGAAATCAACTACCACACCACAGATATTAACAGTAGTGCCTTGCTCCCTATTGTGCCAAAATTGATACGTCTCTCCTAGGTACTAGGCACTGCTTTCAGAGAGGATAGGCCATATGGGAGACCCTTTGAGGTGATCCCTAATGGCCTTAGGAGCGAACTCTGCAAATGATTCAAAGTTCAATTCCACAATCACCGCAGTGAATGTGGACTTTTCATGGATGGCCTAAACACAGTCTTGGGGCAACGTGAGTTGTTGTCTCGATTCAGGCGCTACAGCTGCTCCTCCTTCTTCCTGCCCAGACCGTCCGGTAGGAGGTTCTTCTTGATGAATGCTGAATGATTTCTCCTCCTATTCTGCATGTTGTCTAGCAAGACCTTGTCTTCCACCTCTCTGAGATCGTTTGCTCCTACCTTGAGTAGGACCCTCTTATTGTCCATGTTTCAGGGCCATCTGTAATCACACAGGTCAAGTGTTAGTAAGGTTATTTTTAAAGTTAAGTTATACCTTACTACTTGCTTTAATTAATGATCTTATTTTATCTCCATGTGATCTTGCCCGAAAGTTTGTAATAATGGGTCCCTTTTTACTTAGGTTTTTTATCAATTGTAATTTCCTGGTATTCCTAAGGATTAAATGATTTTTTGGTGCAGTTTATAACTAATTACCCTGAATAATGTCCATTGGGCAATGATGAATTTCAAAAAATTTATGCACTTTTTGGCGTATATCCCTCCCCCATGACCAAGCTAAACACTCCGGGTTCAAGCAGGTTCAAACAGATTTAAAATCGGAGTACCAGCAAGCGAGATAGAGGTTGAAAAGCAAAGATATCACACTCGCAAGTCGCAGAGAAAAATTTGAAAAACTCCCCCGCATGAATGGCAAGAAATGATGCTAAGTGTTGCGGGGGGTCACATATTTATAGGGTTTTAGGGATGCGATATCGCGTACGATACATCGTGTACATGATATCGTGTACGCGATATCACGTCCTAGTGACATATTAAGCTTGAGGGAAAAACCTGAATTTTAAAGATTTTTTCTAAAATCAAAGGTTAAAATTAGAACATATGACATATGTTGAGGGGGCTCTAAGGTAATTAGATGGTTTGGAAGGCACGAATAATTATGATGGTGTGGACTTTATCACTAAAACCTTAGGTGGTAAGAAAAAAGGTCATTTGATGGCACATAGGAACGTTAAAATTCAAAGGAATAATAATAGGGAAAGAAAATCGTTAAAAATATACTGAAGGTTAGAAATAGTGTGTGTGAGCTATGTCATAAGTGAAGATTACAAAAAATTACACAAGTGGGTCCTCCCCAAAGCAGGTTTCAACCTATAATGCCCTTGTGTAACCACGCTTAAAGTGTCCGTGGGCACTAGAAGGGTTAAACGTAATCCGCACTAACTCCACAAAACACGCACATGTAAATATCATCGGAGTAAGGTCAAAATTCTATGCTACACACGACATGGGCGACAATTACATGAACAGTGAGATGGGACAAACTATAGAAAGGGATTGTAGAGATTGGGACATGAGGTAACTAACCCAGGGCACAATGAATCCTATGTGTAAAGCATGATTAAGGTGGCATTAACCCATCATTCCAAGATCAGGACCAAGCCCATTCCTCTAATCAGTGACATCGCATTGTTTCATCCCATGGTGAACAACCATAAGAGTACCATAACAACAAGGTGTACGATCACTTGGCGTTTTGTCCAATGGGAGGAGTGATTTTTGTTTTGTGGCACTTTGTTTATCTTTCTTTCTTTCTTTCTTTCTTTTCTTTTTTTTTCTCGATTGTTGAATCCAAAGAAGCCCCCAACCTTCAAGCATGGGTGCATGTCTTTCCAGTGGGACCCCCTAGAATAGCATTGGATTTTTGAGTGCCCTTTTGATTACTCTTACTCCCATTTTTCATTAGATTTACAAGGATCTTAGTACAACCATATTGCATGATAACTCCCACAAAGGTCACCAAAGAGAATCCACAAATCCCCTTGATGTCACACCCTAATCATTCCCTCTTGGTCCATCCTTCTTCATTCTGGGTACAATGAACACAAAATTAATTTTAAGTTTTAAGAATGTCAAGAATATCATTGTACCCTCGAATAGAACCTCTTATTTGTAGAGCGAATGAGTGGATGCAATGGGCTCACTGTCCAAATAATTGATCGCTCGAGACTTAATAACATAGAACACACCTCAACCAACAATCTACATGAGTGTTTTATTCATAGATGAGATTACTTACAAAAACATAAAAAGACAAAAACACAAAAAGATAAAAAGATAAAACAAAAAGTTGAAAAATGAAAAACTAGAAAACAAAAATTGAAAAATCAAAGAAAAATAAAAAGTGGTTATTAATCCTGCTTATTAGAATGAGGGATATCCCTCATAGCTAAACGGTTGAGGATGGCAAGGATTAATAATTGACGATGGGGATCCTTGCATGTTGGAAGTATTGGAACTTGGCCATATTTACCCCATCAGGTTTCACACACTTGATTATAATGAGCATAGTGGGGCAATTTGTATGATGTAGTTCCCGGATAACGAGTTCACCCACTATGATATTTGAGACCGTTACATGGTATGCAAGGATCGAGTTGTCGCTCTCCACAGTTGTGTTCATTGGGCCGGATTATTGTTGGAGTGTAAGTTGGTGGCCCTGATGGAGTTACATGAGGCGTTGGGTTCGAAGGTAAGGGTGCACCACAATGTGGGACTTGTGCTGAGTTAGAGGATGCAATGGCCTCGGAATTGTGTTGTCCCTTCTTACAACCATGTTTAAAGAAGGGACACTTTGGATGTCGAGGAGGCTTTTCACTGCTATTGGAAGAAGTAGCACAAGTAATGTTCGTGGGTTGTTGCGGTGGTGCAAACACCTTAGGAACAGTTGGTGGCAATATGGAAGGAGGGAAAGGATGAACCCTTGGATGCTGCCATGGGCCGATATTATGCATTGCTACATCATTGCCCGGGCCATGGTTACGCACAACAGGATCAACTACGCCATCTCGTAGATGGGCTAAGACATGAAACCAGGAGAACCCTTGGGACATGTGCCCAAGGGAGATTATCTGAACTTAGGTCCCATGAGGTTCATAGATTGTTGGAGCAAGTAGCTAAGGAAGAAAGAGAGCTACAGAAAAGAGAAAGCACAGAAGAGTATAACTGTGATCCTTCCCTCTGAAAGAAGGGAGTAAGATTCTATGAGGAACAGGATGAGTAACCACTCGAAGAGTTGGTGAATAGAAAAACCTTGCCACTTCAAAAGTTGACAACTGAAGTGTCAGCTAAGGTAAATCAAATGTGGGACTCCTTTGATAGTAGATTTGAAACCGTTTTAAAAATCATAGAGGAGTCTAAGAAGCAAAGTAGTGACCATGATAAGAAAAAGAGGAGAGATTCAAACCATGCACGTAACAAGGGTAAGGGAAAAATAACTATCATCGATGAGGTTGTGGACTTGGATATGGACAATGATGGTGGATGTGAGATCTTCCAATATGACCATCCTAAAGGATGTTGTCCAATAATCTCACATCTACAAGATTCTGGGGTGTATGCACTCAACTCAAGACTTAACAAATGGCAAGCACCCCATCGGTTACCTTATCCCCAAGGTAACCCAAGGTAGTTCCACCAACCGTTAACATATTATCCAAGTGGAACTCCACCACAACCTATGGAGCAATGCTAGCAATGGCAATACCCACAGTCATGGGGGATGCCACCACCAAGGCAATAATACCCTTACCAGCAACCAGATCCATATGGCTACTACGTGCAGCAGCCAATCTCTCCAAGTGACTCTGTCGGTCACGCAACCCCACAACATCACTACTAAGTTCAGGAGTATTTTAGGACTCCCTCTCCTAGAAAAGACACCCCACATGCATACCATCCTCTGAATCCATCTGCATCTCTTACGCCGATAGTTCCACTACCACCCGCTCCAACGATGCAAGGGGAACTCCCCACTCAACTGCAACAACGTAATGCTACAAGAGCTATAAACCTTTAACCCATTGCTAGTTCTAACAATTGTACATAGAGAAGACCTTTCTTTAGAACCAATAGTCCAAACAAGCTCTCACAACCACAAGTGGTTGAGTCTATGACCACTCCTCCATCAAGTAAGGCTTCGAAGCTCCCTTTAAACCAACAACAGAGCTCAACGCATACGGTTATGTTAACACATACATCACTAACTGGATAAAGGTGTGTCATCTTCCCAGGAAACTCTTTGATTCTGGAAGTCCCTTAATCTACCTCCAAGTTGTTGGGAACGAACCTCATAAAGCTCTTCTAGACTTAGGTTCTAGAGTTAACTTAATATCACAAGAAATGTATAAACCCTAGAACCTACCTCCACTAAAGAAGAGAAATATTCAATTAGAGCTGGCTAACCAGTCCATCATTGTCCCCTTGGGACTTGTGGAGGACATTGTTACCACTGTGTGTGGTTGATCATACCCAGTTGATTTCTTAGTGATAAAAGTTAACAATAACAAAGGGGACTTCCCAATTATAATGGGTATGGCATGGCTAAGTACCATAAACGCATGCCTAGGAATCCATGATCTTTCCCTAGAAATATCTAAGGAAAAATCTTATGGAAAGATCGAGAAGAAGAAAGTTTCATGCATCACATACAGTGATATAGAGGGTGATGATGTACAAGAGTGCTCATTATTTCCTGTATGCAACCAGTGTGCCCAAGAAACTCAGATACAAAGGTGCCTATATGTAGCAAACACACAATAAGAAAACACCCAGTGGTTGATAGCTAATAAGGAGAGCAACTCACCAACATGCATGGAACTAAGTGGGGGAACACTGGGCAACCACAACAAAAGCATAGATACACTGGAGTATGAGCATCACCAACTTCCAACCCTTAACCTAAAAACATCAATTGGGAAAAGTTGGACACTCCTAAAAATATCAAACAAACGCTCATTATTTTGGATTTCTCCCTTTCAATTCAGTCATGGGGGAGATGGCCACCTATGTTGATCAACTAAGGCCCTTAGTTCTTTTAAGCTTTTGTTTTACACATTTTTGTTTTGCACATTTTTGTTTTACAAATTTCTTTAACTTTTCTTATTTTTGTTTTACAACATTGTTTATACTTTTTCATTTATTTGTATGTCTGTGTGCATACTTATCCATTTTTTTAAGTTTGTCACCCAATAAGTCCTCCTGATGATGGTATGAACTGTATTCCATTGATTGCCAATGTTTGGGTTTTTACCTTTAAGTTATGATGTTGATACTAAGGTATGGTTCTTTTGATATCACAGGCAATGAGTCCATATCATCCATGCATCCATAAATCTCTATTGTCTCTCTTGGCTTGGAACTGTACAGTCCCTTTCTTCAAATAATAAGAACTATCAATGAATCGGGGATTGGGAATTTCTCAAACTAAGGAAGGACTCAGGGATTGAAAAGGATGTGGCTTCAAGGGAACTTGATGCATTTGTGTTGGCCATTCTCTTGGGTGCTTGGATGTTTTCTTCTTGAGTTTTCTTACCATTTCGACGTTACCCAATTATCAAGAAGCTAAGTAAATAAAAATAAAAATAATAAGTCTTTGCATGGTGTGGTTCTCACGAAAAAAAAAAGAGAAAAAGAAAAAGAAAAAAAGAAAAAAAAAGTGGGGATTTAAAGCACACCCCTTAAATGAAACAATCATCTGGGCTACAAGCACTGGTTATGGAACTAAAAACATGTTCCCTCTAACTAAGGCCCTTCCTCGCCTCCTACTTTCTCCTCCCTTGTTTCGTCGGAACGGTGGTGGCTCTTTGAGGAATGCATTCTTGTTATTTCAAGTGGATGGATTGGCCAAATGCATTAATGCGAAGTCACTGGATGTGATTTATTTGAGGCCAAACTTGGAATGGGATCTACTAAGTCATATTAATCATTAAATACACAAGGGGCTATACACCACCTTGTTCTTGAGACTCCATTCCATTCTCTCCTTTCCATCGTTCTTTCTCCATTGTTCACCTCATTGCCGATTGTATTAGTAGTCTATATTTTGGTTGACGCATTGTTTTCTTTGTGGTAAATTCTTGTGGTTAAGACTTTAACTCTTGCTTCCAAATGACATTTCTAGAGCCTACAAACTCTTTGAATGTGGGATTGTCAAGGCATTGAGGGCATGAGCCTGCTTTGGGGAGGACCCACTGACATTCCTATTTGGTGCATCCGTTAATTTCTTTCCTTTAAACATTGTTGCAATCACCATTTATTTTTTTCATTTCCATCTTTGACATCCCTTTCATCAGCATTGTAGTTGTTTCTTTTTCTCCATATTTCTTATTCCTAATGTTTTTCCATTCTTTCGCTACCGACGGTTCGTGATTAGTCATGGGGGTCTTGGTCAAATTTTTTCAAGTTTCTCCTAACCCCTACACCTTCGGTAGTCACCATTATTACATCTCCAGATCCATATCAGCCATATCACAACTCAGCCAATGGACCTTACACCGAAGCAAGGTATCAATTGCATTATGATTCATTTACCCTTGCTAATATAAAAACTATGTTGTATGTGCATATGGAAATCATACAACAACAGATTGGATCTGGAGGGAACACTTGGAATGGACTAGTGCTGAAGCAGTTATGCAAGGAACGAGATTGGTGGTGCACTTACGGATGGACAATGAAAGGTGCAATCTTGGCGTTGGTAGCAGTAGACTTCTTCTCTCTTCTCTCTTCTCTCTCAACTGCCAAATAAGGCCTGATGTCAAATGTATAAAGTGTTCACTCTTGTTGTCATGAACACCAGTTTTGTCATGCTTTGTAATGATGATCCGTTCACACGTCATCCCATTCACCATTAGTTTCATTCAAGCGAATAATCCCATACCTTCTCAATATTTTGTAAGGAACTTGAGGACGAGTTTTTATTCAATCATGGGGGTATGATGGGACGCGATATAGCGTCTTTCCCTGCGATATCGCGTACACGATATCGCAACCCATCACCAATTCTATAAATAAGAGGCGAATCTCCCTTGTTTCTCCATCTAGATCTAGACCTTAGCCAAACTCTTGTCATTTTTCCATTTCAGAGTTAGAATAATTTCCATCTGCCCGCAGTAGGAGTCTCAAAGTGAACGGATCTTTATTCGAGCAATTCTGTACCTGAGCACACAATTGTGTACAGCAATAAAGACGAACTTTTGGATAAACCTTGTAGCATATGGACTAAGCTAAATAGGACTTTAATTATTGTTAAATTTTTAAATGCTTTCTTAAGGACTTAATCTCTCTCAACCCTCAACTCTCATAGTTAAGTGCATTAAGTACAACTACTTCGAACACGTGCGTTATGCTTGGTAATCCCAATAACGAATAGCGTTTGGTAATCCCAGCAGCGTTGCATTGGTTCAGGGTGTGAAACAACAAGTGGGAACGGATACTGATGCTAGGATAATTAAGGCTAGTTAGTTAAAGTTAGTTACTTAGTTTCTTCACCCTTTCCTCTCTTAGCATAGGTGATAAAAACATAAAAGATATAAAAATCACATGCCTCAAGCTTACTTAACCATACAACTGTGACAAATACAAGTAAGCTTGGAAGGACAATGATTGATTAACCTTAGGTGTTCCATAAGGTGTGTAGGCACTTGGTCTGCAGAGTTTGAGCAGATCATGCATGTAACGCTCATATTCGTATGGTTGAGTGTAGGCATACCTCGCCACTCATCAGGTGGCACATCCAAACATTACATTGAAGGAGAGGATCTATGCATGACAACTAAAGTCATTAGTGTAATCAAGTAAAAACACAAGCTTTTGTTAAATCAACACCATTGGGGAAGAAGTTATCAACTTTATCTTTGTGGGAAATTTTGGTCACAATTTTCCAAGGAGTAGTTTGTGGTTGGTTTGGGATGCAGTAGCCTTGTGGTGGAGAAATTGTATTCACAAATAATATCATTGAAGATTCACAATAAAATAGCTCTATTGTGGGTCATTCTTGAGTACCATGCATAATATTTACCATAGAGTAGTTTGTGTTCATCTAAGTTGTTGTAGCCTTATTGTGGAGAAATTATTGTGGAGAAATTTGAGATCATCCTCAAGGTTGTTCATCTTTGAATTTTGAGCCTTAGTCACACCACTTGGGATCTGCCAAAGCTATGACATTGCCTTTGGCCTCTATAGGTCCTATCAATAGCCTTGGGTAAGAAACTTTTATAGTGGGTTGAAATATCTTTCATAGTGATATACTTATACATTGGGTTAAAGTAGCCTTTGTGGTAGGTCTCATAAACACTAGGTTGAAGTAGCTTTATGGTGTGATACTTTAGGGTGGTAACTACCTGTTGCTTTCAAATTTTTTTTAGAAAAATACATTAATAATAAATAATACATATCATTTGACAAAGTAACTTTTATAGCTAGGCTTATATTTTGAAATATTCATTTAGATGATGTTGCTCGAAGTTTTTGACCAAGTAGCATTATGGTGTGACACTTTAGGGTGGGGCATTGTCTATACCTGGACTTATCTTTTGAAATTTTCATATGGATGATGTCACTCAAAGTTACTCTAAAATAACTACTACCTAACAAAATAGGGTCAACTATTTTAGGTAGCATTAGTAAATAAATAAGTTAAAAAATTCAAATGTATATGATTATTTTCCCTAAAATTTTGCCCAAAACTCATTGGCTTAGAGATGAGAGTCTTTTTTTAGAAATAAAACATTTAAGATTCAAATCTAGTTAAGCATGACATTCTTTCACTAAGGTTACACAAGGAAACACACCAAAATTTGAAGGATTTTTTAGGACAAAAATTTTCTTGAACAAAATGGTATAGCAATCCATATCCAAAATTTTCATTATTTGATAGATTTTATCTTCTTGAAAATGAAGATGTATTTTTAAGATGAAAAATTTTCATTGCTTTTATCTTTAAGTAGTGTAGATCTAGTTTTAAAATTGAAAATTTTTTGTTTGATGCTTTTTTTTAATTAAAAATTTTCTATAAAAATATTTTATAGCAAAGAGCTTTTATCTTCCACTTTAATCATCCTAATTTAGTGAAAATTTTTTGAACATCACTTCAATTAGTAAATCTTTTACAAAAGGCTTTTATCTTTCATTTTCCTTTTGCAAGAAAAGCTTTGGGCAACATTTTAAAGCATTTTTAGAAAGCTTTTAAATGAAAATTTTTCTAAACTAATTCATGAAATGTGATTGTTTTTCATGATAGTAAACACTTTTCCTCTTTTACTTGATTCTGCCTAGTGATTAATTGCAAAGCTAAAGATGGATCACCTAGGTGCAAAGTTAAAGATGGATCACCAAATTTTGTAGGCCATAATTTTTAAATAAATTTGGAATGATATTTGCTTGATGCTATAAGCATGATGATGTCAGGTAATTATGCCATTGTGGTCTGCATCATCTGGCTTTAAACATTAACAGCATATGACCAATGCACTCTAGTCAACCACCTAATCCAAAAGTCTAGAACACAACATTATGTTCACTCCTGTCCTATAAATTGGGCTTGACTTCATCAATGAGACTTAAGAATTAAGATGCAACCAGCTTTTGTTTTAATGATGGCATTACCATCCAACATCGATTTGCATGGCAATCAAGGGCTTTGTTCTCTGTTGCTTAAATCCAGCAATCAAACATGCATCCCATATTTTCAATGCCAATAATACTATTTGGCAAAGCAACCCAAGGCTAGGTATTTAACTCTCTTACCACCAATATGCAACAATGCTTGAGAACAGTATGTCCTGTGGCCCCACATTTGCTCTAGCTCTTAAAAATACTCATGGTTCAATTTTTAGCCACTATGTAACAACGTTGCCCCGACGTTGTCCGGCACCCCGAGGAATTCACGAAGATCTAGTGGATCTGGGGTGGAAGACCTGGGAAATATGCCTCAAGCAATCAAGCACACACAAAACCTTGTAGACCACATCGGTGAAAGGGGAGACGATGCACCTACAAGGGAAGGTGTCTCACCCCCAGATCCCTCACGATCTGGTACAAGGTGTGGCCTGGCACCGCACCAAAACTATCCAGTCTTGGCTGCCTACATATCTATGACCACCGTAGAATCAGGGCCATGTAGTTCTNATGGGTTCAGAACTCCGTCAATTCCGAGGATCTGTCAACTCCTTAGACGCCAGGCTTGAAGGAAAGTACCAACCCCAACACCTAATAAGTCCTTCCATCCAATGCCTTGCATGAAACGCAAGGGCAAATGGAGGAAGCCTAAGACTTCCCTTCTCTATACGAGTGGAAGAGTCCAACCCAAAGGGCCAACGTCTCTAAGGCATCCCCTAGATCCGTCCCTTCTGAGGGTCTAGAGACATATCTTCTTGCGTAAACCCATACTTATGCAAGAAGATAGCTCCTCTTCGACAAGTCCCGTCGAGTTCCTCTGTGAATGGCATCTCAGCACCCATTGATTTTATTTTTTTTGAGGGCTCACTAGGGCCACTACCCATGGTGAGGGACTTGGGAACATCACACCGAGAGGGAGGACATGCTTCTAAAAGCCATATCTCCACAAGCAACTCATGCTTGCCAGAACTCCATGTTCTACTACTCACATCGAGATCAGAACTCCATGTTCTACTACTCGCATCGAGACCCATGGGGTCTCACCAGTGCAACCATCTAAGCACTGATTCCACATGTATCAGTACCATGCACATTCTCTTTTTTCTCATCATGTTTGTTCAAGCTAGTATGAAGGGAGTCAAGCATGTTCTCCCTTACAAACAAGGTATAAGGGTAGATCTTTTGAGCTTGACCTTGCCTTCTGTAGACACCAGCATCGCATGCCTCAATTCATCATTCATCATTCCAATGAGCAAGAAGATCCAAAAATCTGTTTGGAAGCTTCTCCAAGAGGCTAACATACAACAAGCCCCAACTATTAACAACGCCTCTTGTGATTGTCCAACATCAAGAATGCCTGCTCAAATGTTAGAACAAGTGGAGGGTCAATTGGGTAGCCAACCCCATGACAATCCTCCATCACCTATCTCATATCAGCCATAAGCACACCATCGAATGCAATCATAATATCCCGTTCATCGAGAAGGATCACCCACCGCTACCACATGCAAGCTATCCATCAACTCCAAGTTATAGGACAAGCACCATTTTCTGAACACAAGGTCCAGGAACAAATATAGAGTCACCTCAGAGAGTAACCAGATCATGAATTCTCTGAGGAACATCAACATTCTCAGAATTTGCATTTCCCCACTATACCAAGAATGACTGCCAGTCTCATGATCAACACCTTTCAATAGATTTTGCACTTGCAGGAAGGATCCTTTTTAGGAGGTTTCTTCCATAGGGAAGTATAGCAGCCCAGATACACCTTACCCATCATACATGCCCAAGTAGTCAATATAGCCAATATCTGGAACTATCACCAGCTGAGGGAAGACATGGGTTCACAAGTCTTGCCCAAATTCAATTTTCACCTTGAGAACAACTCAAGACACCAAGCATTTTTGTTTCATCTTGGGAGATCTGGGTTTTGTTTCATACATCCCAGTAAAGCCCATTTACATCAATTTATGGTGGACAAGGCCGCACCACTACCTATTGTCATTCAACCCAACAACAGACACAAGTCATCCATAACATCTTGCCCATAGGAGGACCAGGTCCTCAAGATAGTTTTTACATGGAATGGGCTTTCATCAACATCATTTACAACTCAAACACAAAAAGATTCATCCTCAAAGGGTTTACAATAAGGATGGTCTACCAGAGAACCCCAACAAGAAAGTTACTCTGAAGACCCCAAAACTACGAGAGTACACAAGATCATGCCTTGCTTGCACGAAGAGGAATATGTATCTTTAATTTACATCAATAAAACGACCTCACAAAGGAGGTTTCATGAATTTCACCAGGGTAACAACATTCTGTCTCTGAGAACAAGCCCCACAAGTTCACGAACATAGGAGCACAGCTAGGAACAAGTCCCAAATATCAACTACTTATAGGAGATGACCATCTCAATACCACCTGCCTTATTATTTCTGGAACTAAAGAGGGCATCCATTGAAATGGAGAATGAGCCCTCATGATCAACTCTGCTATCCCACTAGGGGGTGAGAACACCAACTTGAATTAACATCACACCAGAGACATGGGACAATACATCAGGGAGGGACTATACATCAATGTACATAAGGGACAGAGTACATGGGACAATTCAGCAAGACACCATAGCCTCTTAGGCACAATAAGTTCCTAATCATGGAATCACACCATAGACAACAAACGCACCAATAAGTCCCAATCTATGAGAGTGCATCATAGCTCTCCAAAGCACCAAAGGCACTTAGTCACGAGAGCCCACCAACATGCACAAATCATTAGAAGCCCACAAACATGAGAGCATCAGATCGAGTGTTTTGAGCACCATTCAAGCCCACCAAGCAAGGCCACCAAATGAAATCATAATTTCTGTATCTGTAATGTCATTTATCCAAGGATGGACCACCATCCCAACGTTTGGACAACTACCCCACAATCGCCTCCAACATGGAAGAGCAAGTCTAGGTGCCACTACCCAGAATTCTACTCAAATCCACCGTTAGACATCACATTGATTTGAATTTCAATCACCATCGATCATCCATGGATAAGATCTTTGCCAGTCCAGGAACATAAGAAAATGTGTTCCCAAGATTTGCCCTGTCTCAAGGACATTCACCAAGCATACACCATCCAGACATGCCAACATCATCAAGAACACATGGCACCAGTTCAAGAGCATAATGGGCAAGGACATGCCCTGGTCCGTTCATTACAACACCGTATCACAACTAAAGCATTTCTCATGAGGTTTTCAGCAGAATTATACATCAAGGCACAAATGCCATTTACAACATATAGCAAGGGCGCTTTAAAACAAGCACTAGGAAAACACCATACATCAAGCTTGGCCTTGTCACAGTGTGTGGCATAGGCCTACAACCAGGAGATAACTGAGTCACATAGGAAATACATCCAGCACTTGTGTGTGCATACAACTGGATCAAGAATATCAAAAGGATACCTTTCACACACCCAAGGATCGGATTACATTCATATATGGGAACATACATGGTATTTGGGAATGCTACCCAAGCCTAAAAGGTTGTAGGACAAACTACCCAAACCCCTCCTAGTCTGGAAGATTTAGGCCACCAAGAGCATACCAAGAAAGAACCATGCTGTTTTGAGAAAAACCTGTCTCTATCACGAAGCATAAATGATCATCTGTCATTGTAGCACTGTCTCAAAAGATACATGATCTACTATCACAATGAACTGACTGCATGGGTAACCTCGAACTAAAACGATTCGAGACACGAACGCAACAATCGAATAATGAAACACCCCAACTGAGTATCCACCATCCTGCCATAGTGGGACCTCATTGCATTGGCCACTTCTAGGCCATCAGTATTCAGCATGGCCACGGATACCATTTCATGCCATCTGCTAGCCCAATATCTGTAGGGTCTAGGACAGATCACCGTCCTCTGTTAGTGCTCCCCCAGCATTGAGAGGCAAACAAATCATGATGTACCTGTTGATCCATCACAGCCAAGGTACTGATAAATCCACAACCCAATGTTGGGATTCTAAGACCAAATAATCAATTCATGAAGGTCTCAGGAGCACATATCTTCCCCATAGACATAGTGCTCACAGAATCAACTGAGGTCACCACTGGCTGCATCTTAGTACCTGTGCTACCTGCAAACACTGAGACATAAGCTCAGAAACATAGAAGTTAGCAAGAACACAATTATCACATCAGCCTCATTCACAACCATCAAGCATGATCATATAACAAAGAGATAACACTCTTGCGCATCATAAAATTCAAGACCTCGACAACATGTGTAGAGATCAATCATGCAAAACATTGATGGAGGAATCTGATCCCCACTCAAACAAACAATTTCATCATGAGACACACCAAGAGAGAGATAGCACACTCTCAAAATTTCAAGATTCATACACAAAAATCATTCCCAACAACTAACACTAGCCTCAACTAGGATCAAAATTTTAACACACTCGTATGAGTCATGGGCAATAGATAATTGTCAACTCAACCCAAAAATAAGGAGGAAGACCAAGGTCTATCCAACAACAAGTCTACATCAAACCCATTCTCGCAACAACAAGCAACATCACCGAGGATGCTTTCATAAGAAGACTCTCATCAAACAAGGTGAGGTCTCAATAAGAATCAACAATAGGATGACCCACACCAATAGTCTTCGAATCAAAGTGACCAAGAAATGTCACCAATCAAAATAGTGATGCCACAAGCCCAAGGGCAACACCACCAACTCAACAAGGAGCACAACTCGCAAAGATTAACAATAAGGGCAATCATGCCTCATGCACAAGAAGTTGTCAAACAAGACAACAACCATTTGGCTTTGGCATGACACAAACAACCACTGCATCCTCAACGTTCCCAACAATAATTCATCATACCACATAAAATATTAAGCCTTGCGTTACAAACGATAGACACAACCATGATAACACACATGCAGAATTTGAAAGCGCAACCAAGAAGACACGCATACAAAAATAGACAAACATACAATTGCAAACACAAATGTACGAAGTCTACCGGCAACGGTCTTAGTCCACCCAGAACAAGGCTCACTAAGAGCACATGTTCGAAAGACCTCCATCCTGAGGTACCTAAGAACCATCTTTTCCCCATTTGTATTTTCCCATACTCACTGTATCTAGGGTGAGTGGGAGTGCCAAGGATATCATATCCTGCACGATTCAACAAATGCCATCTCGAAACATGTCATTTGTGTGGAAACCGAAGCAGAGACTCGGTCTGATTCATCCCAGATGAATCACTGGAGACCTGAGATGGGAGCTCCTTGAGCAAAAAAATTCCTAAGTTGCCAGTAGAACTCCTCTCAACCATATCGCATACAATCACAACTAGTTCGACCACAAGTAAACAAGTGGAGGACATCACCACAACACCATCGTTTATATCCTAACGAAGAGCAACATACATCTATTGCTCTCAACTGAACATCTATCCCCTCATGAAGAGTGTAGAACATTGCCATCAAGCAACTCTTCAAAGTACATAAGGATATGACCCTAGATCACCTAGGTATCAATCCAAAGGGACCATTAACCAAACAAGCTCAATGGAGTAACACAACCAAAGAGCACAACCATATCACAAAAAAATTTCACAAACGCTCTGATACCATCTGTAACAATGTTGCCCCGATGTTGTCTGGCACCCCGAAGAATTCATGAAGATCCAATGGATCTAGGGCGGAAGACCTAGGGAATATGCCTCAAGCAAGCAAGCACACACACAACCTTGTAGACCACATCGGTGGAAGGGGAGAAGATGCACCTACAAGGGAAGGTGCCTCACCCCTAGATCCCTCACGATATGGTACAAGGTGTGGCCTGGCACCGCACCAAAACTATCCAGTCTTGGCTGCCTACATATCTACGATCGTCATAGAATCAGGGCCATGTAGTTCTCCACGGAGAAGAGGGAAATGAAGAGGACTTAGAAGAGAGTGCAACAGGAGGGTGTCCTATTGCTAGCTTGGTACCACCAAGCCAGGGTGGGTTTTGTAACACTTGAGCGCCACCTGAGGGCACCTCAAAGTGTTCCATGCCCCCCAAACGATGGGGAGAGCCCAAGAGAACCACCACTCAGGGACATCTCTCACACACTAACTGCAACTTAAACGGAGGTCACATGATCCTGTCGCTAGCACTGCAACACGGTATTCTCATACTGGATTTGGTCACTCACTACATGTCCTTTTTTAAAGCAGTGTACAAGTTTGTCCAGTGCTACACTAACCCAGTTTCAGTGGAATAGTTGTGCTAATTGGCTGGCAATAACGGTTTCTTCACGTTTTTCTTTTTCCAAGTGTGGTTCTTAATTATTCTTACATAAGCGATCAATCATCCAAACTAATAACCTACTATTCAATCCCAATTTTTAATAAATTGGGTACCATGCTCATTGAATAAGGAAAATTGCTCCGATGTGCAGGATCAACAACCAATCAAAAGCAGCTTTTTGGATAAGAAGAAAACCATTCAAAAGAAGGGCAGCCACTTCTGTTTGGGGTAGCAGGTGGGTAGGCAGAAAATGACCTGGCCAAGGGAGACCTTGCTTCTCCCCTCGTTGATCCATAAGCACAAAAATGCATATTTCTTGGTTGTCTCCACAGGTAAAAATGATATAAAATATATAATGTGGAAACACAAATCATTTCCATCTCTAAAAACATATTTTAGGAAGAAATTTTTCGTTTGCAACCTGAAAACCCACTTTTGGTTCACATGGATATAGTGCCAACATCATAAACCACTACTCCACTTGTGGCCCTCACATCACTAGTGCTTGATACATTTGAATCATTATCACAAGTACCACCAGCACTCAGCACTCAGACACTCCAAAAGAGAAAGACATCCATCAAGTTACTTGTAGGAATATCATTTTTGATTAGTTGTTCACTCTCTTCTTCCAATCCAACCAATCCCTCATCGACAAGAGCCTCATATGTACTCATCCTTTATCCCATTTTCTTGCATATGATAAACTATCTCCCTCTCATCATACATTCTTTATAGCCATACCATCTATTAGAGAGCCTACTTCTTTCAACCAAGCAATCAAGGATCCAAAATGGTGTGAAGCCATGGTAGTAGAAATCAAAGCATTGAAAGGCAACAACACTTGGACACTTCTTGCCCTATCACCACATAAGAAAATCATTAGTTGCAAATTGACTTACAAGATTAAATACAATTTAGATGGGTTTGTGAAACATTTGAAAGCTAAAACATATACTCCTATTGCAAAGCTAGTCATAGTAAAATGCCTCTTAGCCATTACAATAGTTAAGAATTGGACATTAGCAACGTATTTTTACATGGCAATATTGATGAGGAGATTCATAAATATTCCTCCAAGTTTCGAATGAAAAGGGGAGATTCAAGATTATCAGCTCAATAGATCTCTATTGGATCTTAGCAAGCTTTCTGAAATTGGTTTTGTTGAATTCTCTAGTGCACTCATCATAGTTGGATATGCCCAATCTAAGGTTGATTACTCCTTATTTACTTGATGCTCTAGGTAATCTTTCAAAGTAGTTTTAGTCTTATGTGATGACTTTATTCTTGCAATGAATTATTTTGGCTCCATTGCTAATCTCAAAATTTTCCTTCAAAACTAATTCAAAGTCATTGATCTTGGGCTGCTCAATTTCTTTTTGGGTATTGAAGTGGTGCATTCAAATACTAGCATCTACCTATCACAAAGAAAATATGGGTGCCCATTCTATTGCCTCTTCAATGAAGCAAAATAAAAAACTCGCTAGATCGAATGGTTCTCTTGTCATTGATCCTTTAAACTATAGATCCTTGATAAGTTGTCTCATCTACCTAACCATCACTATACCAAACATTGCTTATTCAATGCAGATCCTTAGTTCATGAACAAGCTATGACAACCACACCTTGATGCTACTAATTAAGTTCTCATATAAAACATACATGTGCCATGGCATCTTCTTATCTTCCTCTAGCTCTCTCCAACTTCAAGCCTTTTGTGATTTAGATTGGGCTAGTTGCAGTGACTCTCTTGCCACTCCATCACAGGTGATTGCATTATGTGAAGTACCTTTTTGATCTCTTGGAAATTGAAGAAGCAATCTACAATGTACTACTTATCAGCAAAAGTACAATACAGAGCAATGGCCACCATCTCTTGTGAAATCAATTGCCATCTTCATTTATTAAGGTACCTCCAAGTACCCCATTTGTATCTAGCCCTCTTATTTTGTGACAACAAGGCAGCCTTGTGTATTGCTGCAAATCGAATGTTTCAGGACTGTACTAAGCATATTGAAATTGATTGCCACCTAGTTCATGAAAAGGTACAATCTTGAATCATTCAACTTATATAACCACATCTTAGCAACTAGCAAACATATTCACAAAGCCCTTTAAGTATATCACAAATTCACCATTTGATTCGCAAGTTAGGTATGCAAAATCTTCACACTTTAACTTGAGTGGTAGTAGTAATAGTAAGAGCATGTCCAAATCTTGCCTACATACTGTTTGCAAATTCCAACCACATTCTAGCTGTAGATTTCCCTGTAAGGGCTCCATCAGGCATCCATATTTTTGTATAGTTTTATTTATATTCTGTTCATTTCCATTCCCTTTCCTGAGCTCTGAGTAACCCACATGTATCAGTAGCTTATCAGTAGCTTGGCAGTGAATGTAATGAAGTAAGAGAGTTCTCATGCCATTGTAAATTTTACATAGTTTTACTGTTAATTAATGCAATTGTTATTGCCTACCCTTTTTTTGCAAATTTGGCATATCACATGACCAAAAACTTGACAAAAGTGTGTGAGCTACATCCAAGGCCGTCAATAGGAACCTGTGATGCACATCTTCCAAACTGAGGTTCTTTTTCCACAATTATTGGACATGCTTGTTTTGTTCAACAACTCTCCACAGGAATTCCAGAGTCAAGTATAAAATAGGAACACGCATTGGTGAGACTGGAATGACCACGATTTCCGTGTTGATTCCTTTTCAGCCAATCCACACAATCACAGAAAAATAGACCCCTTTTCGTAGAAAGACAAACAAACCTAAACTGTAGAATTCCACCGGTGGAAGCAGGGTTGGAATTTGACATTTTGTTTAAGGCGTTTTTCCATGATTTTGGTGTATAATTCAGTAATTTTTGAATGTGAAACTTTATAAAAATGTTAAAAGATTTTAAAAGGTATCAGGGTGATGCTTTAAAATTTCATGAGTCACTTAACTTTAAACTAAATAAAAATTCAATAAGAAAATAAGTGGATTTTAAAATATGTTTTATACTTTTTATTATAAATAAGTTAATAACAATATATGCAATGATTATTTTTATTTATAATAAAGTTTTAGAGTATATTATATTCATGTCAATAAACTTGTATCTTTTATTTTAACTTTTAATGATAAATAATTTTAAATTATTTAAACACCAATGACATTTTTTAACCACAAATAAAAATTTTCTGATGTTTTTTTAAAGGTGGCCTGACGCCTACCAAAAATTTGAAATTCCAACCCTGGGTGGAAGAGTCAAAAGATTTTATGGTAAGCCGTGTCAGCTTGGAAAGCAACTCGTTTTCCAAGCAGCTTCACGGACAAAAGAAAGTCTGACACGGCAAGTCAATTTTTATGATGTGATTCTCAGTATTAAAAAGAAAGTTTGAAACGTCAAGCCAACATGCAGGGGTGATGTTATCCTTGTATCATTCTTGGTGTCATCCTTTCTTCTTCTTCTTCTGATCTTGTATTTTGGAGTTAAACTCCACTTGTAGTTACCTGCGTTGATATTGTAATTTGGGTTAAAACTCTACTTGCAGTTACCTGCGTTGCTCGTTCATAGGTGTCGACTTTTATAGCCTCAACCCAAAAAATGATGGGATGGCTTTGCTTTTGTGTTAAGATATTTGCTGCAACTTTCGATGTTTCACATACCCCTAGCTAATCGTCCTAACCTTGTCATGAAGTTACTAAACAACAATGAGCTATTCTTTATTTTTATAAATACTCTTTTTATGAGTAGCCATAGATGGTCCTACCAATGCCCTACCTTTGCATTCTTGAGAATGCTTGCATTCAAGAACTCGGCACTGCTTTTAAAGAGTTTATTTATAGCATTTTAGTATTTGTTGTTCTTAAACTCTAGGTGTTTCCAAGTTATGTTGATTTTGATCATCAATAAGAAGATCTCTTCTTTGCACAACTTTCATGACTTGTAGATAATGAACCATGCTTTAATTAGGTAAACAATGATGTTTTTTTATTATTAAGCATGTTTTCACAATATTTTGTCTTGAAAATGTATCTAATTGCTTGGAATTAAACAACCAATGTTGCATCACTATCATACATGAGTAGATAGAATTGTTAATAAAGTAACATACTGAGTGGCGAGGTACCCCTACACTCAACCATACGAAACGAGCGTAGCGCGCGCAATCCGGTCGAACTCCGCAGACTAAGTGCCTACACGCCCCATGGAACACTTGGGGTCAATCATTCGTTGTCTTCCCAGACTTACTTGTAGTTGTCACAGTGTATGGTTAAGTAAGTCTGAGGTATATGATTTTTATATCTTTTNCGAAGTGGTCGTACTGAGGCACTTAACTAGGAGGAAAGGGTTGAGAGAATCTAATCTAGCCTAAGTGCGATGAGCAGCCAATTCCTTGACTAACCGTACACATCTTGGTGCACGACTACCACTGGGATTACCAAGCGCAGATCCTGAATACGCCATTGGGTTACCAAGTAGTCACACTAAATGCTCGTAATCAAGTTGTACTCATACCACGTTGTGATGAGCAGCCGATTCCTTGACTATCCGTACACATCCTTAGATACTCGTAATCAAGTCGTACTCATTCTGCATTCTAGGAGTTTAAGGGTGAGAGAGAAAGCAATAAATAAAATCTTATTCCATGCACTGCAAGGTTTATCCAGGAAGTTCATCTTTATTGCCATACACAACTTATGTTCAAGTACAATGTTGCTCGAATAAAGATTCATTCACTTTAGGACTCCTATTGCAGGCACATGGAAAATATTCTATCTCTGGAGTGATCAAACTGCCAGAGTTTCCCTACTTCTAACTCAGGATGAGGAAACAAAGGAGAGCCGCCTCTTATTTATAGACTTGGCGATGGACCGCGATATCGCGTACGCAACATCGGAGGGGACGATGCGATATCGTGGCCTATGCGATATCGTGTCTCATTACATACTCTTAATACTTTTAATAATTGTTATAATTTCATACTTGGATGATTCAAAACTAAATTTTGAGAGAGAATTATTGTGCACATTTCATTAATTGGAGGTCTTCTCTTTTTGAGTACATGCTTTTAGGTTTGAACCTAAATGTTACTTTAAATAAGAGTTTCTATTCTATTATTTATACACTCTTAAATTAAAAAATTGAGAAAGCAAACAAGTTTCATGGTTTATTTTTATTCTTTTTAGATGGGAGTGCCTTGCTAAACTCTTAGGATGCATGATGATTTTGTTTAGGAAAAAACAATTTTGTTTGGAAAGAAGGATTAACTATTTTTTGTTGAAGAGTAGTGAAAAACCACTTATATTTTTAATAGCATCAAAGATGTTAGAGCCTAACCTCTATCATTAATGGCTTGAATAGTAGTGGCACAAAACTAAGGGTCTCTAAAGTCCCCACTAATTTACCTTTGAAATAAAAAGAAATAGGGATCATTATTATTTTAATGCAATTCATATGATCTTTGTTTTTAATTGTATTTTTATCATGCATGCTTGTATTTGGAGATCTCTTACTATTGATGATTTCTTTGCTAATTGCAAGGAACTCTTCTTAAGGATGCTCCTCCACTTTTTAAGCAGTTTCTTTTTATCAAAAAAGTGTTTTCTTCTTTGAGTTTTGCATGCTATATGAAATAATCTTTAAAATCACAAAACTATCATGAGAGGTTCACCATAGTCTAAAAAAACTAATATTATTTAGCTTGTTATTTTTCAAATTAAGTTACAAGGTGGAAGAGCTTTATTGAAGGGTGATTAGCTAATAGAACCTTAGACCAATACTATTGCAAGAAACTTTTCTTAACTTATGCTAATGATAAGGTATTTCTTTCTTTTATTTGTGTAACTACCTTTTTATTGCTTTTTCTAGTGCTTAACAAGTCTTAAGTCGCCTTTTCATTGCTTTTTCTTAGTTTTAACAAAAAAGGTCTTAAGTGAAAATTGTAAGGGTATCCAATGAATTTTAGGGTTGATCATTTTGTTAACATAGAGAAAGGGATTTTAAGATTAGTTATAAGGATGAACACTGTAAAAGCATCTCTAAAATTATTTAACTTTAGGTACTAATATGGGGAGCAAATCAACCAAATTTGTAGATGTAATATCTCATCTATGTCTAGTGTGTTCTACTTGCAACTCTTTAAGCAATGTGTTGATCCTATTTGTAACTGCAAGAGCATTCTAGGGCAAGATATTTGGAAGAAAAAATTACATTCACATGTCTATGTCCTATAATAAAATTGTCTATCTTGATATGTGTGCTGCAAATCATGATTTTTATATTGAATGTTGAGAAAAGTCATAAAAAAATATTAAGCATAAAAAAATCAATTAAAAAAAGTTTACTAAAACTAACATTTTTTACTTAACATCCTCTCTCCTAGGATTCTTTGAATATATTAGACTAGTTTTAGAATTGAACTTCATTAGTGAAAGGTAATATTATTTTTATTAGTATATAAGAATAAATATGAAATTGAAATTGAAGCTTGATTATGTCCGAAGATAGATAGGATCTATTGGACAAATATTACATTTTCATAAAAAATAATGATTGACTCTACAAATTGACCAAGTACCAAGGAGGGCATTAAAAACAAATCATACAAGTTTTATGTTGTAATATTATAACATTGTCTAAAATGTGAGTATTCATAGCACAAGAAAGAAACACATGTAACTCATCTTCAAGGACTTTTGACTTAATTAACTTACAAATGTGATCTTCTTAGGGAAGTTGAAGCCATCTTCCACTTTCAATTCTAAGATGATGTGAACTTAAGAGAAGCTTGCTAATAGTATTCTAATACATGATTGGAATAGTAGCTTAGAGATAGTAAGCTTCTACAACTAGTTTATTAGATCTAATGTGATGTAAATAAAATTGTCTCTTATTTTCTAAATTAGACCACATATATGTTAAAACCTATAACTTAACTAATTGGCGAATATGCTTAGGATTTTGCTGCATGTTCTTCCTAGAGATATTCCATTTTCTCAACCATTGCATCCCCTTAAAAATAATAATAGTAGTTAACCTATATTGATAGATTGAAATATATCTTAAGTGTAGACATATAATTGTCTTTACCCATGATACATTGATGTGTGTGCCATCTATTTATGCCTATCTATATATAGCAACCACCTTAATATGCCTATCATTTTCCATTACTTCTTCTTTTATCTTAATCCACTAATTCTTCTATCTTAAATGTATCTTTGTATTTTTCTTTTCATGTTAATATTATGTTTTCACTTTACTATCAATGACTTTTATTAGTTTGACATGTTGTAACCACATGGTAATATTTTTGAAGATGTAAAAACCTTTCCTTATATAGGGTAGACTCCAACATATGTGAGGTAATCTTATCTAGCTTCTACACAATGTTCCTCAATTGGTCTCTCCACTGATAATATTCATCTTGATAGAACATGAATGTGAATTCAAGGTAAAAAGGATCCTCATGAGCATATTGATTCAAATAAAATAAGAAAGAACATACCAAAATTTATAATAGTTCAAGTTGGGCTTACTTCTACTAAGTAAGGGTTATTCAAATATGCAATTCTACTAGGTTCCCTTCAACTCTTCAACACCTTGAATAACAATGCTTGTATCAAGGGTTTCTAGTCTCTCTCTACTACAATTGAGATTTTAAGATCAAATTCCTCAAACAAGGTCTTAAACTTGATATAAAAAAGAAATAATGTTTATAAGGATCTTTCAAAGATTGAATTACATTTACTATAGGAATTTAAATGAGATAAATACAATGCATAGGATATAGAGTTTATGATACAATAAAACATGTAAAAAATAAAAATTTAAGCATATCACATGCATGTTAACCTTGTTCTTGCTTCTTGAAATTGTGATCTTGGTTTTTCAATTCATCTTGTCTTCTCAAATATCTATATCCATCATGATAAGACTAAGAGAAAACATTTTTGGTGCTAAGGACAAATGACAAAGGGCAAATTTATCCTTTCATATGCTCGTAGTGCACATAAAATTTTCAACTTAGGGCAAGCAAGGTTTGACCATTGGTAGGGGACATCTTTTTTTAGAGCAAACATGCTACTATCAATCATAGAGGGGGTAATCCACTAGAATGTTATTTTGTATAGAGGGAATAACCCCTAACTATATTTTGCTGCTAGGTTAACTGGATGACCCCTAAAAATAAAATATTTTTTGCTTAAGGTGCCAACCTATTGGAAGGGGATGACTCTTAATTAAATTTTGTTACTAGGCTAAGTGATAAATCATGTTTTTCATCACTCCAATATCGAGGTGGCCGTGATATCGAGTATGCGATATCACAACCCAATATGCAATATTGTACATTCAATATCACAGGGTTACTCCCGAGTCTATAAATACAGTGCCCATGCACACAATTGGGAGAAAGTGTTTTAGCTATCAGTAGCAGAACTCTTGCAGTTTGTCTATTCAAAAGTTAGAATATTTTCCAAGTGCCTACAATAGGAGGCCTAAGTGTGAACAGATCTTTATTCAAGCATTGATGTACCTAATCACACCATTGTGTTGGCAATAAAGACGAGCTCTTTGATCCATTCCTTGCAGCGCTTGAGATTTTCTTTCTTATGCATTTATATTTCATGCAATTTACATTAATGTTATTTATGCAGCAATTAATTTTGATCAATTAAGAAAATCGTTAAATTACACAAGCACAACCCCTTCGAGCATACGTATGACACTTGGTAGCTCAGAAATGATTAGCGTTTGACAGCCCAGCAGTGTTCACACGAAGTTTAGGATGTGTCCGAGAAGTCGGAATGGTTACTTGTGTTAGGATAGATTAGACTATAGTTTACTTAGCAATTAATCTCTTATTTTTATTCTTGTTATAGGTGAGTAATTTCATAAAAACACAAAATAATAAAAATCATATGCCTGAGTCACACTTAACCATACAATTGCATTCCACAAGTGGGACTGGGAAGACAATGAACAAACAACACGTACACACTATTTAGCTCTAGTGTACTTAGTAACTATAGTCTACGAAATTCGACCAAATTGCATGTGAACGCTTGTGATTCGTATGGTTAGGTGTAGGGGTACCTTGTCGCTCATCATTGGCACTGTTGCCAAGGACTGTAGTTCTTCGTGGGCTATCTAAATCCAGTGAAACTTAGTAACCTCGTTGTTCGAACCTTAAGAGTCAAATCCTATGAAAACAAAAATTATTATTATCATTAAATTAAATCTTAATTGCACACTATTTATTAACACAAAATGTCTTATTCTCATAAGAGCTCATCTGCACCCAAGGCAATTCAGGTGCCTTAGCAATACCAGGTGGTATATGCTCATCTCGATGAGTATGTACTAGACTTTACCTTCATCTTACATCAAGATGAACTGATGCAGTGGTGCAATATGGAAGGCAACATTGTGTTGCCACCTAAGCCATCTATTCCAGCAATGATCCAGCTAATGCTTGCATGACACGTGCTTCAACATCTCCATGGAGAATATGAGATGCACGATCCCGACTCAAGGGATTATCATCCCACAGAAGCGCAAAGATTAAGGGATCGTCAGCTAGAGCACCAGCATGAGCTTGTGAAGGGCAAGGGGTCAAATATCTTTCCACCTCTGCTTGGCCCGATTGATGAAGGCGACCACTTCTTTAATGATTCTCCTTTCTTTGACTTTGTTCAAGGAGCCCTCAACCAGAATGTACAATCCACAATCCATAATCTAAGTTCTGGTCAAAACGGATCCAATGACAAAAATGGATCTAGAGAGGCAAGTCAAGTAAAGGAGAACAAAGGAGATCATGATCACAATCATGATCACAAGCATCAAAGGAAAGATGATAGGCATTAGCGTAAAGCAATTTCCCCTTCTTCTTCCCCTTCATCATCATCTTCTGCTTCATCGGGTTCAAATCGTGGCTACAGATGAAATAACCATGATGGAGGTGATTGATGGGACCAGAATAATAGAATGGACTGTTGGGACAATCATGATCGAAGACATGGGCAATCCAAATAGGCCCAACATCAAGAAAGAAGGGCTAGTAGAAAACATCGTAGGCACCACCATCATGGCCTTGATGAACCTTTACTTGCTACTTGGGGCATGTTAAATATTGTAGAGGCTGTGAGGATTACAACAAGGCATGTGAAGGATAGCAAAATAAAGAGACTATATATGAACAACATCTCTCAGTTCGAGGGAGGATATGATGCTGATCTACAAAATCATCTCCAAGCCTTCCAAGATGCATGTGTCTTGTAGAATATTGAAAATGACTGGAAAAAGCTAAAATTATTTCCAAGGATGCTTATAAAGAAAGCAGAAAGTTGGTATCGATCCTTGGAACCAGAATCAATCAAGCGATGAAGTATGATGTTGGAACTATTCAATGATAAATATCAAATGTACTCTTGAGTATCCAATCTAAGGAAACAAATTCAAGGGTGGAAATAAGAGAATCATGAGCCCTCAGATGCTACTATTGGTCGATACTACTCTCTGTTGCATAGGTGTCCCGACCATGGATACTCTTAGCTTGATCTACTTCACCATATCATAGACGAGTTGTAGTCTGAAACCAAGAAAACCCTTAGCATCTATTCCCAAGGGAGATTGACAGAGTTAAGCGCCTGTCAAATTCAAAAACTAATTGAGTAGGTAGCCAAGGAGAAGGGAGAATTGCGAAAACGTGAAAGTGCAAAAGGGTACAGCAAAGATCCTTCTATTCAAAAAAAGGAGGTTAGATTTTGTGATAGTGAGGATGAATTCACCAAAGATGAGGTGGTTAATCAAAAAAATTTGCCACTCCAGAAATTGCAATCAGAAATTACGACTAAGGTTGATCAATTATGGGACTCCATGGACAATAGGTTTCAAGTTGTTTTAAAAATTGCTGAAGAGTCCAACAAGCAAGGTGGTAAGCGAGAGTGTCAGAGACGTAAGGAAGCTGAATGTACCAAATCTAAGGGTAAAGGTAAGATAACTGCGATAGAGAAGGCTGCAGATAATGATTCAACTAATGATGATGGGTGTGATGTCTGCCAGTATGAACATCCTAAGGGATGTTGTCTAGGTGTATCACACTTATAGGAATCTGGGGTGTATGCCTTACATCCACGACTTGCACAAAGGAAAATGCCCAAAATATTGCCTTATCTACAAGGTAATTCTCGACAGTTTCACCAACCATAGTAGTACTATCTAAGTGGAACTCATCCATAACCTTATAAAGTGTACTAGCAGTGGCAGCAACCACAATCGTGGGCATTGCCACCTCCAAGGCAGCAATACCCTTACCGGCAACCAGATCCCTACGGTTACTATGTTTAATAACCTTCATCTCCAAGGGACTCCTCTAGTCATATTGTTGCTTATCAATCTCACCACTACCCTCCTAAAACATACCAATCGCCTTATCCAAGGAGGGATACCACCTACTACCCTCATGCACCTCCTATTCCTGCACTTACTCCTCCACCTCGTGCACAACTACTACCTGCTTCGTCCATGTAGGATGAATTACATACACAACCATAGCAAAGGAACGCTACAAGGGTAGTTAACCTACAATTGGTTAACCCATCCAGCACGTCAGAATCACAAAAAAAGAAAAGACCCTTCTTCCAACCTCGTAGTCCACCAAAGCCCTCGAATACATCAATGGTTGGTAACTTTGCTCCTCCAACTTCCTCTATTTCCTCTCTATCCGAGTCCCCTTCAAACCAAAATCCTTCTCAAATCCATACTGTAATGTTGACACATCCTATATCTGATTGGATTTGAGCTGGTAACCTACCTAGAAAATTAGCTAATCCTAGAAGTTCCCTAGTTTACTTGCAAATTGCTAGGAATGAACCTTGTAAAGCTCTTCTTGACTCTAGTTCCGGTGTTAATTTGATCTTACATGAGATGTACACAATGTGGAACCTTCCTCCCTTGAAGAAGAGAAACAACCAACTGAAACTAGTAGACCAATCCATCATTGTTCCATTGGGACTGGCTGAGGACATCATCACCACCATTTATGGGTAGTCATATCTCATTGATTTCCTAATAATCAAAGTGAAGAATTGCAAGTGGAACTTTCCAATTATTATGGAAATGGCATGGCTAAGTACTGTGGATGCTAAAATGAACCTTAGAGATCTTTCCTTGGAGATATAAAAAAAATGAATTTGGAAAGATCGAGAAGAAGAGAGTTCCATGTATCGCGTACAGAGATTCAAGGTGCCATTGTGTGTAGAAGTTATGGTCAGTAAAGCAAACATCTATCTCTGCATGCAAGCAGTGTGCACCAAAAGCAGATATCCACAAATGTTTATATGTAGCAGCCACAAAATAAGAAGGCACCTAGTGGCTGATAGTTAATGCTAACAACAGTACATTATGCATGGAACCAACTGAGGGCCTAATGTACAAGTATGTTGTAAGTATGGATGAACTCGAGCAAGTTCATCACCAACTCTCCAAAGGAGCAAATGATGATGTCAGTTGGGATGAGCTAGAAATTCTTGACAATTTTAAACAAGAGCCCCTTAAATTGAAGACACTAACAGTTGGAATGGAGTACATATTTTTGAAAAATGGAAGGTCGGTTATCATTAATGCCAAGCTTGCCATAGAACAGAAGAGAAAATTGATAAAATTTATGGAAAAATAGTTAGCAGCCTTCACTTGGTCATATTCCGAGCTCACTAGGATAGATCCAAGAATATGCTAGCACCGAATATACACTAACCCCGCCGTCAAGCCGAAATGACAGTCGCAGCAACGTTTGAATCTTAAATTAAAGCAAATTGTCAAAGAGGAGATTGAATAACTCCTCAAAGTAAGATTCATCTACCCTGTTGCAGATAGTAAGTGGGTCAACCCTCTCATGATCGTGCTAAAAAAAGGAGGCAAATGGCAGATGTGCATTGATTTCCAACTACTCAACATGGAAACTTTCAAGGATCATTTTCTGTTACCTTTCGTCGACTAAGTACTAAACACCATTTCAGGGCATAGCTATTATAGCTTTCTTAATGGTTATAGTGGCTATAACCAAATTCGGATTGCACTAGAGGTCTAGGCAAAGACAACTTTCACAAGTCCTTGGGGGACTTTTGCCTACCGATAGATGCCATTTGGTCTATGCAATGCCCCAGCCACATTTCAACGATTAGTTCTCAACATTTTTCAACAACAAATTAGTAGTGGGGTTGAAGTCTTTATGGATGATTTTTCTACCTATGGAGCTACGTTCGAGCAAGCCCTGGACTTTCTTGAGTAGGTGTTGAAGAGATGTGTCGAAACAAACCTCTAGCTCAATTGGCAAAAGAGCCATCTTATGGTCTAGGAAGGCACAGTCCTAGCTCATCATATCTCAAAAGTAGGAATAAAGGTGGACCCTAAAAAAATAAGGGTCATCCAAGGAATAATCCACCAACTTGAAACAATCAAAGAAGTTTAGTCATTCCTTGATCATACTGGCTATTACTAGTAATTCATCAAGAATTTTCAAAATTGCCAAGCCGTTGGTAGAATTGACAAAAAAGGATGCATCTTTTTTTTGGACCCCTACATGTGAACCAACATTTCAACAATTGAAGCAAAACCTTATTAAAACTCCCATTCTTTAAGTACCAGATTGATCCAGACCGTTTCATGTGATAATCGATGCATCAAATTATGCTTTGGGGGTAGTGCTTACGTAGATGGATGATCAAAAACGTCCATATTACATTCACTATGCAAGCTAGAACATTGTAAGTGCACAATTGAACTACACCACCATAGAAAAAGAGTTGATGGTAGTGGTGTTCACTTTAGAGAAGTTCAGGCACTATGTGCTTGGCTACAAAATGTTTGTGCACACATATCATAGCGCCATTAGATTTCTAATGAACAAACCAATGGTGAGCACCTGTGTCATATGATGGCTTGTGATTTTGGAGGACTTCGATCTCATGATGGTAGATCGTAAAGGTGTCGAGAATGTGGTCGCGGATCACTTATTGTGACTAAGATGGGATGACAAGGAGAAAGAAAGTCCTTTATCTGACCAATTTTCTGACGAATCTCTCCTTGTAGGTCCTATTAATGCATAAATGCCCAATGAACCAAAATGGTATGACACCATCCTCACTTATCTGCTCAAGCAAAAACTATTGCAAAGGCTAGACATTAGAAAGAAACAATAGTTTCTTCACCAAGTCACATTTCTTCAAGATTAATGAAAACCTTTACAAGGTTTGTCTCGATGGTCTAGTACGTTGGTGTGTCCTTGATATGGATCAACTGCGCATTCTTCAAGATGCTCACAAAGGTCCTTGTGGAGGCCATTATGCTAGGAGATGCATGGCCATAAAAATCCTCATGGTAGGATATTATTGGCCAACAATCTTCAGGGATGCACATCAATTCATTTGCACTTGTGATCATTGCCAAAGGGATGGTGGAATGATAGCTCGAATGGAGGAACCACAACAATGGATACAACCTCTCAAACCATTTGACATTTGGGGCCTTGACTGATGAGTCATGATATCAGATCCCCGATATTAGATACATGATATTAGATTAGGCAAGTGATATCGGATCTCCTACATTAGAGCCTGTCTCATTGCCTATAAATAAGAGACAGGGACGCTTGGTTTGAGCATTAGCTCTCTAGTCCCTTAGCCAAACTCTTGTAGTTTTTCTATTCCAAAGTTAGAATTATTTCTAAGTGTCCACAGTAGGAGTCATAAAGTGAACGGATCTTTATTCGAGCATTGTGTACCTGAGCACACCTTATGTTTGAAAATAAAGATGAACTTTGTGATAAACCTTGCAACATTCAGAATAGTTTAATTATTGTAGTTAATGTTATTTACTATTATTTGATGCTTCAAGAGTTAATGAATGTTATTTCTGTAGATTTATTAATTATCAATTATTAATGAATTAGCACACTTAGCACGACTACTTCGAGCATACGTGGAACACTTGATAACCCAGTAACGACTAGCATTTTGTAATCCCAGTAGTGTTACACTGGTTCAAGATGTGTCCGGAGAGTGAGAACAAATGCTAGTGTTAGGATTTGATTCATGTTAGAGTTACAAAAAATCCATTAGTTAATTAAATCTTTTCATTGCACACACTTAGGAGACTAAGATACAAAATATAAAAAACATAAAAATCATATACCTCGAGTTTACTTAACCATACAATTATGCCTTACAAGTAAGCTTGGGAAGATAACGACTGCATAACTCATCATTGTTCTATGTAGGCACATAAGCACTTAATCCTCGAAGTTCGACTAGATTGTGTCTGAATGCTCATATTTGAATGGTTGGACGTAGGGGCACCTCATCGCTCATCATTCGCACCATTGCCAGGGATTTTTTTGTTTTTGCATTGATTAAAACTTAGGAAATCCTTCCATCATTAAAATGAACCCTTAAAGTTACCTATCCTAGAATCACCAGAAAAGGGTATCGCACACTGAATAACCAATCATGTATCCTTCTTATGAGAGTGCTTCATCGACTAGGTTTGAAACCATGAATAATTAGAGGTGGGGTGCACATGATGATTTGCCAATGCCCCAACAGTTTTGCATGGTATATGCTCATCTTGATGAGTATATACTAGACTTTACCTTTATCCTCCACCAAGATGAACAACTGCGATAGCATGATTTAGAAGGTAACATAGTGTTACCTCCTAATCGCTTAATCCAAAGTATGCTTCTCTGTGCTCTCACACAAATTGGTATGCAGCACTTACAGTCAGAGTATGTTGTGCATGAGCAAAATTCAAGAGATTATCAACCCACAGAGACACAATGCAAGAGAGACATTACAAATCCATGAAGGGGAAGTGGTCTTAGGATGCCCTGTATGTCCTAAGTGAAAACAAGGGTGGTGAACCTATCTTGGGAGGTTTTCCATAAAATGATGTTCCTCTTGTTGACTTTGGTCAAGGAGTTGTATATTAGAATCTTCACTCAACTATTCATAACATAGGTTCTGATACAACGAACACAAAGGGTCTGAAAAAGGAACACAAATGCATGACAATGACAGACATTCCGATCGTAACCACGACCGAGGCCGTGACCACCAGAGAGAAGGTGACAGGCATCGTCATGGTGCTAGTCCTCCTTCCTCTTCTTTCATCATCTCCTTCCCCCTCTCCTTCGAGACCTGAACGTAGTCGCAAAGGGAAAGACCATGAGGACAATGGTAAGCAAAATAGAAATCACAAACAAAATAGTTGAGAGAGGGGACGAGGGCATTCCAGAGAGACACATCATGAAAGAAGGGAGAGTAGGGAACAACATAGGCATCATAGACACCATAGACAGCATGATCACGATGAACCCCTACTTGCCACGTAAAGTATGTTAGATATAACAGAGGCTGTTAGGATCCCAACAAGGCACCAGAAAGACAATAGGATCAAAAGACTAGACATGAATAACATCCCACAATTTGAAGGGGGATACAATGCTTATCCTCAAAACCATTTACAAGCATTCCATGATGCATGTGCCTTGCAGAATATAGAAAATGAGTGGCAAAATCTAAAATTGTTTCCATGGACACTGATCAAGGAAACAAGAAGCTGGTATTGGTCCTTAGAACTAGAATCCATTTGTCGATGGAGTACCATGTTGGAGTTATTCAATGATAAGTATCAACCATACTCTCGAGTGTCCAACCTGCATAAGCAAATCCAAGGATGGAAACAAGGAGGACATGAACCCTTAGATGCTGCCATGGGCCGATATTATTCATTATTACATTGTTGCCAAAGCCATGGTTACTCGCAAAAGGAACAACTATGCCATCTTGTAGATGGGCTTAAGTACGAAATGCGAAGAACCCTTGGGACTTATGCCCAAGGAAGGCTATCTGAGCTTAGAGCCTATCAAATACAAAGATTGTTGGAGGAAGTTGCCAAGGAGGAAGGCGAGTTGACGAAAAGAGAAAGTACAAAGGAGTACAATAGAGATCCTTTCCTTCGAAAGAAGGAAATTAGATTTTGCAAAGATGAAGAAGAGTCACAACTTGAAGAGATGGTGAATAGAAAGACTTTGCCCATTCAAAAATTTGCATCAGAAGTATGGGCAAAGGTGGATCAAATGTGGAGCTCCCTAGACAACAAATTTCAAACTATCTTAAAAATAGTAGAGGAGTCTAGAAAACAAAGTAGTGACCGAGAGAGAAGGAAAAATAAAGAAGTTGAGTATGCATGTAACAAGGGTAAGGGCAAGGTTGCCATCATTGAAGAGGTTGTGGATTCAGACACGAACAATGATGACAGATGCAAGATCTGCCAATATGACCATCCTAAGGGATGTTGCCCGGTGGTGTCACATCTGCAAGAGTCTAGGGTGTATGCACTAAACCCACAATTAAACAGATGGGAAACATCCAAGGTAGTTTCACCAAACCTTGACATATTATCTAAGTGGAGCTCCACCACAATCGAATGAGCAGTACCAACGGTGGCAACACCTAAAATCATGGCGAATGCCACCACCATGTCAACAGTACCCTTACCATCAACCTAACCCATATGGGTATTACGTTCAATAGTTGATCTCTCCACGTGACTCTACTAGTCATGTTACTCTTCAGCCTTACTACCAGACCCCCGAGTACTATGAAACTTCTTCTTCTCAGGGTAATGCTCCACATACATACTATCCTTCTCATCTGTATGCACCTCTTCCACCCTTAGCTTCATTACCACTTGCTCCAACTATGCAGGGCAAGATTCCTACTTAGCCACAACAACGTAACGTTACAAGGGTTGTCAATCTTCAACCTACTATTGGTTCAAACAACTGCATAAAGAAGAGACCTTTCTTTAGGACCAATAGTCCAACGAAGTCCTTGCAACCACAAGTAGCTAATTATACAAACACCTCATCATCATTTGAATCTTCGAAGCTTCCTTCGAACCAAAAACCACATCCAACATATATTGTCATGTTAACCCACACCATCACTAATTAGATTAAACCTGGCCATCTTCCTAGGAAATTCTCTGATCCTGAAAGTCCTCTTATTTATTTGTAAATTTCTAGAAATGAGCCTTGCAAAGCTCTTTTGGATTCAGGTTCTGGTGTTAATTTGATCTCCCAGGAAATGTATAAAGCCTGGAACTTGCCTCGGCTAAAGAAGAGTAACATCCATCTAGAGTTGGCTGACTAGTCCATTATTGTCCCATTGGGACTAGTGGAGGACATTGTTACCACTATTTGTGGGTGGTCATATCTAGCCAATTTCCTAGTGATCCAAGTCAACAACTATAATGGGGACTTCCCAATCATAATGGGAAGAGCATGGCTAAGTATGATTGATGTGTGCCTAGAAATACGTGATCTTTCCCTAGAGATATCAAAAGAAAATACATTTGGGAAGATTGAGAAGAAGAAAGTTCCATGTATCGCATACAATGACACAAGGTGCAACTACATGTAGAAGTCCTAGTTTGTACAACGCCTAACATTGCCTACATGCAACTGGTGTGCACAAGTATCAGACATACAAAGATGCTTGTATGCAGCAACCACAAGACAAGAAGGCACCCAGTGGCTGATAACTAACCAAGAGAGCAATTCAACTTTATGCATGGAACCAATTGAGATCTTAACTTGTGCCTATATTGATAGCATAGATGCATTAGAGCAAGTCCATCGCTAACTTCCAAGAACTAACATTGAAAATATCAACTAGGGAAAGTTGGAAATCCCTAATTAGTTTAAGCAACAACCCCTTGAATTAAAACCACTATCCACCGGTATGGAGTATGCATTTCTCAAGAATGGAAAATCGGTAATCGTTAATGTTAATCTTGCTCCTTAATGAAAAGAAAGACTACTGAATATGGTAAATAAATGGTCAAAAGTCTTTGCTTGGTCATATTCCAAATTAACTGGAATAGATCCTAGGATATGCCAACATAGAATTTACATCAATCCCTCTATGAAGCCTCAATGACAACTGCAAAGACGACTGAACCCAAAGCTTAAGCAAGTAGTTAAAGAAGAAATTAAATAACTTCTGAAGGCCAGGTTCATCTACCCCATTTCTGACAGTGAATGGGTTAGTCCATTAGTCATTGTGCCTAAAAAAGGTGGTAAATGGAGGATGTGTATAGACTATAGGCTATTGAACATGGCAACATTTAAAAACCATTTTCCATTACCATTCGTTGACCAAATCTTGGATACCATTGCAGGGCAATGCTATTACAATTTTCTAGATGGTTATAGTGGGTACAATCAAATCCAAATAGCACCAGAAAACTAAGCCAAAACTACATTCACAAGTCCTTGGGGGACATTTGCGTATAGGCAAATGCCGTTTGGCTTGTGCAATGCTCCAGTAACATTTCAACATTTAGTTCTCAGTATATTTTAGCAACAAATAGGGACTAGTGTGGAGGTTTTTATGAATGATTTCTCCACCTACGAAGTAGACTTTGAACAAGCATTGAACCAATCAAAGCAAGTACTGAAACCAACCTAAGGTTCAATTGGCAGAAAAGCCACCTAATGGTCTAAGAGGGCATTGTATTAGGACATAAAATTTCACAAACAAGGATAGAGATAGATCCTAAAAAAATTAAAGTCATACAAGGAATCACTTGTCAACCTGAAACTATAAAATACATCAAATCATTTCTTGGACGTACTGGCTATTATAGATGCTTCATCGAGAACTTTTCAAAGATTGCAAAACCATTGGTAGAATTAATGAAGAAGGACATACCCTTTGAATGGACTAAGGAATGTGGGCTAGCTTTCTAAACCTTGAAGCAGAAGCTTGTATAAGCACCCATTCTACAAGCTTCTAACTAGTCCCAACCATTCCATATAATGACTGACGCATCTAATTTTGCTTTAGGAGCCGTACTTACACAATTAGATGACCAAAAACGACCCTATTACATTCACTATGCAAGGCGAAGTATTGCTAGTGCACAACTCAACTACACCACAACAGAGAAAGAGTTAATGGCTGTGGTGTTTGCACTACAAAAATTTAGGCACTATGTATTAGGCTATAAGATATTTGTACACACGGACCATAGTGTGATTCGGTTCCTTATGAATAAACCAACGGTGAGCCCTTGCATCATACGATGGCTCGTGATCTTGCAAGAGTTTGATCTTACAATGATCAATCGTAAAGCCACTAAGAATGTTGTTGCTGATCATTTATCTCGATTGCAATGGGACAACGAAGAGGATGAATAGCTAATTTTTGTTTCCTAATGAACTCCTCTTTCTAGGTGTAATAAAGAATCAATCATCCATAGATACAAACTGGTATAGTAGCATTCTTACTTATCTTCTCACGCAAGAAACACCACAAGGGCTGGATGTTAGAAAGAAACAATAATTTCTCCATCGAGTCAAACATTTCATGGAAATCAATAGACATCTTTACAAGGTGTGTTCTGATGGCTTGGTCTAATGGTGTGTTCTCGATGCAGATCAATTGCAAGTTCTCCAAGATGCTCATGAGGGCCCTTGTGGGGGTCATTACGCTAAGAGATGAACAACCATTAAAATCTTGCTTGCAGGATATTATTGGCCTCTATTATTTCAGGACACCCATTATTTTCTCCAATCTTATGAGTGTTGTCAACGTGATGGGGGAATGACTGTTAGAATGAAGGGTTCACAATAATGGATTCAACCTTTAGAATCCTTCGACATATGGGGTATCAATTTTATGGGGCCCATTACCCCAATGTCTAATGGAAAAACATATATTGTTATTGTTGTTGACTATTTTACAAAATGGGCAGAAGTAGCCGCCATTACTGACTGTACATCATCTACCACTGCACGATTTGTTCAACAACAAATTGTAAATAGGTTTGGCGTGCCTTGTGCACTTATCTCTTATAACAGTACATATTTTACAGGTGTGACATTTCGAAAGTTGATGCAATTGTTAGGAGTTGAGCATAAACTGACTACACCATATCATCCTCAAGTGAATGGTCAGGCTGAAGTTACCAATAGGGAAATCAAAAAAATCTTAACATGAACTATTAGCAAATATAGGTGAGACTGGAGCACCAAACTAAACAATGCTCTTTGGGCCTACTGCTCCACATGGAAACTCCCTATAGGCTATTCTCCCTATGAGTTGGTGTATAGTAAACTTTCAACACTTCCTATCCAAGCTAAGCTCTGTACACTATCTACAGCATGTGACCTTAACCTTGACCTTAGTCTAGCGCAGAAAGAATGGTTAATGAATCTTAACTTGTTAGATGAAAATCAATTAGCTGCCCTGTCATCCAACAAACTGCACAAGGCCTTCAACAAACAACATCATGACCTAAAAATTAGAAAATTCACATACCAACCAGGAGATAGGGTTCTTTATTGGAATCCCACACATGTGCCACAACAAACTAAATTTCAAACACTATGGGAAGGACCTTATATCATTCATGAAACTTTTCCTTCAGGGGCCATGATGATCTATAAACCTGAAAGCCCAGATAAGAAAATATTGGTCAACATCCAGCAAACCAAACCTTTCCATGAGCCCAAAACAGCTAGTACTAACACTACCTCTATCGATGGACAGCCTTGCTCATTATTTTGGGTCTCCTCCGTCCAACTCAGTTGTGGGGGAGATGGCCACCAATGCTAATTATTCTAAGCCCTCAGTTTTTTTTGTCTTTTTTGTTTTATACATTTTTCATCTTTACTTGTTTTTATTTTACACCATCATTAACATTTTTACTATTTTTTTCCTTTGTTACCTTTTTATTTATTTATTTTTGCTCATCAGATAATAACTACTCATGATGGTGGGTTGTACTATAATGGTGTTGACTGCTAATATTTGGTTTTTACCTTTAACTTTTAATGTTAATGCTAAGATATGGTTTCTTTTGATAAAATAGGTAATGAGTCCATGTCATTCATTCATCCATTCAACTCTATGGTCTCCCTTTATTTTGGAAATATAGTATCCCTTTTTCCAAGCAAACCTATTAATGAATTTGTGGCTTGGTATTCTTCAAACCAAGGAAAGATTCAAATGGATTGAAAATGATGTGACTTCAAGGGAATTCGACAAATTTGTGCTGGCCATTCTCTTAGGTACTTGGATGTTTTTCATAGTTTTTCTGCCATTCTGCTATCAACTAATATCAGGAAATTGAATAAATCAAATAAGTCTTTGCATGATGTGGTTCCAACTTAAGAAAAAAAAAAGAAAGAAACTGGTGGGAATTCAAAGCACACCCCTAGACATAATAAAGGAACATGGGCTACAAGCATTGGTTATGGCACTGGAAAGACATGTTACCCATGCCTGAAGGTTCCCTCTAACTAAGGCCCTTTCTCACTTCCTGTTTCTCTATTCTTCTCTTTTTGGGAATGGTGGTTGCTCTATGGAAGCATTCTTGTTGCTTTAGGAGGTTGGGTTGGTCAAGTGTGTTGATGCGAAGTCACTAGATGTGGTTAGTTTTAATCTGGATTTGGGCTAAATTTTATTAAGTCACCTTAACCACATAATATACAAGGGACTTTACACAACCTGATTTTGGGATTCCATTCCATTCTCACTTCTCTTTCCATATTGCTTCTTGTATTTTACCTCATTTCTGATTTTATGATTAGTCTATATCTTGGTCGACGCATTGTGATTCTTTGATAAATTCTTGTGGGTGAGTTCTTAACTATTATCTCCATATGTCATTCCTAGAGCCTATGGACTCTTTGGTTTGCAGTTTGCCAGGGTATAAAGGGCATGGCATTCTTTTTTGGTGCAATTTTTAAGTTCTTTCCCTTAAACATTTCTTGCAAACAACTATTTCTCGTTTCACCCCATCTATGACATATGTTTTCTCTGCCCTTCTATGCATTTTTATTAGTTTCACCATTGTTATTCCTCTTATCTTCCTTTTACTTTCATTTTCCATCCTATTGCTACCAAAGGTTTGCTCTTAGTCATGGGGGCCAATCGTAAATTTTTCCACTCCATTACTTATCTCACCCCTACACCTTGGGTAGTTATCAGTTACAAACATCTAACCTAGTATCTACCATACCCACAACCCAGCCAAAGTGCTTTATATCAAGGTAAGGTATCAACTGCATTATATCTTATCTATCCTTGCTAATTCATGATTACATTGTGTGTCCAGATGGCGATCACATGAATAATGGACTAGGATAGAAGGAAGCACTCAAGATGGACTGGAGTTGGAGCATTTATGCAAAGAACACGCTTAATCATGTGGCCATGGATGAACAACGGTGTGCACATTTTTTATGTTGGTAGCAATGTGCCTCATTTTTCTTTTCTCTCTCTCTTTTCAAGCTATCAAATGAGGGTCTGGATGTCATCTATGCATAGTGTTCACCATAATGGTTATGAACACCAATGCTGTAATACGTTTGTAGATCTGTTTACTGGGCACTTTGAGTCTGTCATTCCATGTCACCGTCAGTTGTCGTTCAATGAATAATCCCATACCTTCCCAATATTTTGCAAGGAACTCAAGGATGAGTTTTCATTTAGTCATGGGGGTATGCTGAGTCACAATATTGAATCCTCAATATCGGATCCCCGATATCGGATACGTGATATCAGATCAGCCAAGCAATATTGGGTCTCCTACATCGGTGCCTATCTCATTGCATATAAATAAGAGATAAGGGCACTTAGTTTGAGCATTAGTTCTCTAGTCCCTTAGCCAAACTCTTGTAATTTTTCTATTCTAGAGTTAAAATTATTTTTGAGTGCCCGTAGTATGAGTCATAAAGTGAACGGATCTTTATTCGAGCATTGTGTACCTGAGCACACCTTGTGTCTGGAAATAGAGACGAACTTTGTGATAAACCTTGCAACATTCAAAATAGTTTAATTATTGCATTTAATGTTATTTACTGTTATTTGATGCTTTCAGGAGTTAATGAATGTTATTTCCATAGAATTATTAATTATTAATTATTAATGAATTAGCACACTTAGCACAACCACTTCAAGCATACATGGAACACTTGGTAACCCAATAATGACTAGCATTTCATAATCCCAGTAGTGTTACCCTAGTTCATGATGTGTCTGGAGAGTGGGAACGGATGCTGGTGTTAGGATTTGATTCATGTTAGAGTTACAAAAAACCCATTAGTTAATTAAATCTTTTCATTGCACACACTTAGGAGACTAAGATAGAAAACATAAAAAACATAAAAATCATATATCTCAAGTTTACTTAACCATACAATTGTGCCTTACAAGTAAGCTTGGGAAGACAATGATTGCATAACTCATCATTGTTCTATGTAGGCGCATAGGCACTTAATCCTTGAAGTTCAACTGGATCACGCGTGAACGCTCATATTCATATGGTTGGGCATAGGGGTACCTCACCGCTCATTAGGTCCCATCGCACCTTTATCAAATGGAAAGGTATATATAATAGTTGTAGTTGACTATTGTACCAAGTGCGCAGAAGCAGCAGCCATCGCTGATTGTACATCCACGACTACTACTCAGTTTGTACAACAAAACATTGTTGATGAGCAGTGACGTACCCCTACGCCCAACCATACAAATACGAGCATTGATGCACAATCTAATTGAACTCTAAGGATTAAGTGCTTATGCACCTACATAGAACAAGGATGAGTTATGCAATCGTTATCTTCCCAAGCTTACTTGTAAGGCACAATTGTATGGTTAAGTAAACTTGAGGTATATGATTTTTATGTTTTTTTATATTTTGTATCTTAGTCTCCTAAGTGTGTGCAATGAAAAGATTTAATTAACTAATGGATTTTTTTGTAACTCTAACATGAATCAAATCCTAACACTAGCATCCATTCCCACTCTCCGGACACATCTTGAACCAGTGTAACACTACTAGAATTACCAAACACTAGTTGTTACTGGGTTACCAAGTGTTCCACGTATGCTTGAAGTGGTCGTGCTAAGTGTGCGAATTCATTGATAATTGATAATTGATAATTAATAATTCTATGGAAATAACATTCATTAACTCTTGAAAGCATCAAATAATAGTAAATAACATTAAATGCAATAATTTAACTATTTTGAATGTTGCAAGGTTTATCACAAAATTTGTCTTTATTTTTGAACATAAGGTGTGCTCAGGTACATAGTACTTGAATAAAGATCCATTCACTTTATGACTCCTACTGTGGGCACTCAAAAATAATTCTAACTTTGGAATAGAAAAACTACAAGAGTTCAATTAAGGACTAGAGAACTAATGCCCAAACCAAGTGCCCCTGTATGTTATTTATAGGTAACAAGACAAGCTCTGATGTAGGAGATCCAATATACCATCTCATAGGGAGAATAGCCTATAGGGAGTTTCCATGTGGAGCGGTAGGCCCAAAGAGCATCTTTCAGTTTGGTGCTCTAGTCTCGCCTGTATTTGCTAATAATTCGTGTCAAGATTTTTGTGATTTCCCTATTGGTGACTTTAGCTTGACCATTCACTTGAGAATGACATGGTGTAGTTAGTTTATGCTCACCTCGTAAGTGTTGCATCAACTTTTGAAAAGTCGCACCTGTAAAATTTGTACCATTATCAGAGATAAGTGCACAAGGCACGCCAAACCTATTTACGATTTCTTGTTGAACAAATCGTGCAGCGGTAGATGATGTACAGTTGGTAACGGCAGCTGCTTCTGCCCATTTTGTAAAATAGTCAACAACAATAACAATATATGTTTTTCCATTGGACATTGGTGTAATAGGCCCCATAAAATCGATACCCCATATGTCAAAGGGTTCTAAAGGTTGAATCCATTGTTGTGGACCCTCCATCCTAGCAGTCATTCCCCCATTGCATTGGCAGCACTCACAAGATTGGACAAAATGATGAACATCCCGAAATAATGTAGGCTAATAATATCCTGCAAGTAGGATTTTAATGGCTATTCATCTCCCAGCATAATGACCTCCACAAGGGCCCTCATGAGCATCTTAGAGAACTCGAAATTGATCTGCATCAGGAACACACCTTCAGACCAAGCCATCAAAACACACCTTGTAAAGGTGTCCATTGATTTCCATGAAATGTTTGACTCGGTGGAGAAACTATTATTTCTTTCTAATGTCCAGCCCTTGTGGTGTTTCTTAGGTGAAAAGATAAGTAAGAATGCTACTATACCAGTTTGTATCTATTGGTGATTGATTGTTTATTACACCTACAAAGAGGAGTTCATCATGGAAGCGATCAAAAATTAGGTATTCATCCTCTTTGTTGTTCCATCGCAATCGAGATAAATGATCAACAATAACATTCTTTGTACCTTTACGATCGACCATTGTAAGATCGAACTCTTGCAAGATCACGAGCCATTGTATGATGCGAGGGCTCATCGTTGGTTTATTCATAAGGAATTGAATTGCACTATGATCCATGTGTACAAATACCTTATAGCCTAATACATAGTGCCTAAATTTTTCCAATGCAGACACCACAACCATTAACTATTTTTCTATTAAGGTATAGTTGAGTTGTGCACCAGCAATACTTTGACTTGCATAGTGGATGTAAAAGGGGCGTTTTTGGTCATATAACTGTGTATGTACAGCTCCTAAAGCAAAATTGGATGCATCAATCATTATATGGAATGGTCTGGACCAGTTAGGAGCTTGTAGAATGGATGTTTCTACTAGCTTTTGCTTCAAGGATTGGAAAGCTAGCTCACATTTCTTGGTCCATTCCAAGGGTACATCCTTCTTCGTTAATTCTACCAACAGTTTTGCAATCTTTGAAAAGTTCTTAATGAAATGTCTATAATAGCCAGTATGTCCAAGGAATGATTGAACATCTTTTACAATTTCAAGTTGACGAGTAATTCCTTGTATAACTTTAAATTTTTCAGGATCTACCTCCATCCCTGTTTGTGAAATTTTATGCCCTAATATAATGCCCTCTTGGACCATTAAGTGGCTTTTTTGCCAATTGAGCCTTAGGTTGGTTTCAACACATCGTTTCAGTGCTTGCTCTAATCAGTCTAATGCTTGTTCAAAGTTTGCTCCATAGGTGAAGAAATCGTCCATAAAAACCTCCACACCATTCCTTATTTGCTGCTAAAATATACTGAGAAGTAGACGTTGAAACGTTGTTGGAGCATTGCACAAGCCAAACGACATCTGCCTATATGTAAATGTCCCCCAAGGACTTGTGAATGTAGTTTTGGCTTGGTCTTCTGGTGCTATTTGGATTTGATTGTACCCACTGTAACCATCTAGAAAACTATAATAACAATGCCCTACAATGGTATCTAAGACTTGGTCAATGAATGGCAATGGGAAATGGTCATTAAATGTTGCCATGTTCAGTAGCCTAAAGTCTATACATACCCTCCATTTACCACATTTTTTAGGAATAATGACCAATGGACTAACCCATTCACTATCATCAATGGGATAGATGAACCCGGCCTTCAGAAGTTGTTCAATCTCTTCCTTAACTACTTGCTTAAGTTTTGGGTTCAGTTATCTTTACGATTGTCTTCGAGGCTTCATAGAGGGATCAGTGTAAATTCTATGTTGGCATATCCTAGGATCTATCTCGATTAATTCGGGATATGACCAAGCAGAGGCTTTTGACCATTTGTTTACCATCTTTAGCAATCTTTCTTTTTATTGAGGAGCAAGCTTAGCATTAATGATTACCAGTTTTCCATTCTTGAGAAATGCACACTCCATACCAGTGGGCAACGGTTTTAATTTTAGGGGCTCTTGCTTAAACTCATCAAGGATTTCCAACTTCCCCTAATTGATATTTTTGGTGTCAGTACTTAGAAGTTAGCGATGGACTTGCTCTAATGCATCTATGCTATCAATATAGGCACAAGTCAAGATCTCAATTGGTTCCATGAATAAAGTTGAATTGCTCTCTTGGTCAGCTGTCAGCCACTAGGTGCCTTCCTGTCTTGTGACTGCTGCATACAAGCATCTTTGTATATCTGATACTTGTGCATACTGGTTGCATGTAGGCAATGTTAGGCATTGTACAAACTAGGACTTCTGCACGCAGTTGCACCCTGTGTCACTGTATGTGATGCATGAAACTTGCTTCTTCTTGATCTTCCCACATGCATTTTCTTTTAATATCTTTAGGGAAAGATCAAGTATTCCTATGTGTGCATCAATCGTACCTAGCCATACTCTTCCAATTATGATTCGAAAGTCCCCCTTACAGTTGTTAACTTGGATCATTAGGAAATAGGTTGGATATGACCACCCACAAACAATGGTGACAATGTCCTCCACTAGTCCCAATGGAATAGTGATGGACTGGTCAGCCAACTCTAGATAGATGTTACTCTTCTTTAGTGGAGGCAAGTTCCAGGCTTTATACATTTCCTAGGAGATCAAATTAACACCAGAACCTGAATCCAAAAGAGCTTTGTAAGGCTCATTTCTAGTGATTTGCAAACGAATAAGAGGGCTCCCAAGATTAGAGAGTTTCCTAGGAAGATGGCCAACTTTAATCCAATCAATGATAACATGGGTTAACATGACAGTATGTGTTGGGTGCAGTTTTTGCTTCAAAGGAAGCTCCAAAGATTCAAACGATGATGAGGCATTTGGATAATTAGCCGCTTGTGGTTGTAAGGACTTGGTTGGACTATTGGTTCTAAAGAAAGGTCTCTTCTTTGATCGGTTGTCCAAAAAAATAGTAGGTTGAGGATTGATAGCCCTTGTAGCGTTACATTACTATGGTTGGGCAGGAAGCTCACCTTGCATAGTTGGAGCAGGTGGTAATGGAGCTGAGGGTGGAAGAGATGCAGACAACTGAGAAGGATAGTACGTATGTGGAGCATCACCCCGAGAAGAAGAAGTTCTATAGCACTTGAGGATCTGGTAGTGAGGCTGAAGAGCAGTGTAACTAGTAGAGTCACATGGAGAGATCAGTTGCTAAATGTAATACCTGTATGGGTTAGGTTGATGGTAAGGGTACTGTTGACATGGTAGTGGCATTCCCCATGATTGTGGGTGTTACCACTATTAATATTATTCATTCAATTGTGATGGAGCTCTACTTGGATAATATGTTAAGGGTTGGTGGAATTGCCTTAGGTTACCTTGAGGATAAGGTAACCTTCTATGTGTTTGTCGTCTGTTTAACCGTGGGTTTAGTGCATACACCCTAGACTCTTGTAGATGTGACACTACTAGGCAACATCCCTTAGGATGGTCATATTGGCATATCTCACATCCACCATCATTTTTTGTGTTCGAATCCACAACCTCTTCAATGACGGGAACTTTGCCCGTACCCTTGTTACGTGCATACTCAGCTTCTTTTTTTTTCCTTCTCTCTTGGTCACTACTTTGTTCTCTAGACTCCTCCACTATTTTTAGGACAGCTTGAAATTTGTCATCTAGGGAGTTTCACATTTTATCCACCTTTGCCCATACTTCCAATGCAAATTTTTGAATGGGCAAAGTCTTTCTATTCACCATCCTTTAAGTGGTGACTCTTCTTCATCTTCACAAAATCCAATTTCCTTCTTTTGAAGGGAAGGATCTCTATTGTACTCCTCCACACTTTCTTTTTTCCTCAAATCACCTTCCTCCTTGGCAACGTGCTCCAACAATCTTTGTGTTTCATGGGCTCTAAACTCTGATAGCCTTCCTTGGGCATAAGTTCCAAGGGTTCTTCGCTTTTTGTACCTAAGCCCATCTACAAGATGGCATAGTTGTTCCTTTTGTAAGTAACCATGGCTCGGGCAACGTTGTAATAATGAATAATATTGGCCCATGGCAGCATCCAAGGGTTTGTGTCCTCCTTGTTTCCATCCTTAGATTTGCTTACGCAGGTTGGACACTCAAGAGTATAGTTGATACTTATCGTTAAATAGCTCCAACATGGTACTCCATCGATGAAAGGACTCCAGTTCTAAGGACCGATACCAACTTTCCGCTTCCTTGATCAGTGTCTGTGGAAACAACTTTAGCTTTTGCCACTCATTTTCTATATTCTACAAGGCACATGCGTTGTGGAATGCTTGTAGATGGTTTTGAGGATTAGCATTGTACCCCCCTTCAAATCATAGGATGTTGTTCATGTCTAGTTTTTTGATCCTACTATCTTTCTGGTATCTTGTTGGAATCTTAATGGCCTCTGTTATATCTAACATACTTCGGGTGGCAAGTAGGGGTTCATCATGATCATGTTGTCTATGGCATCTATGATGCCTATGCTGATCCCTACTCTCCCTTCTTTCGTGATATGTCTCTTTGGAATGCCCTCATCCTCTTTCTCTACTATTTTGTTGGTGATTTCTATTTCTTTTACCATCGTCCTCATGGTCTTTCCCTTTGCAACTGCATTCAAATCTCAAAGGAGAGGGGGAAGAAGAAGATGGAGGTGAAGAGGAAGGAGGACTAGCACCATGACGATGCTTGTCACGTTCTCTTTGGTGGTCGTGGCCTCGATCATGGTTACGATTAGAAAGTTCATCATTGTCATGCGTTCGTGTTCCTTTTCTGGATCCTTTATGTCTGTTGGTACTAGAACCTAGGTTATGAATAGTTAAGTGAAGATTTTGATACACAACTCCTTGACCAAAGTTAACAAGAGGAACATTGTTTTGTGGAAAACCTCCTAAGACAGGTTCACCGCCTTTGTTTTCACTTAGGACATACGGGACATCCTGAGACCACTTCTCTTTCACGAATTTGTAATGTCTATCCTGTTGTAGATCTCTCTGCCATTATGCCTATGTGGGTTGATAATCTCTCGAATCTTACTCATGCACAATGTACTCTAATTATAAGTGTTGCATACTAATTGATGTGAGAGCATGAAAAAGGATGCCCGAGATTGAGTGATCAAGAGGTAACACTATGTTACTTTCTATATCACGCCATCGCAGTTGTTCATCCTAGTCGAGGATAAAGGTAAAGTTTGGTATATACTCATTAGGATGAGCGTATACCATGTGAAACTATTGGGGCATTAGCGGATCATCATGTGCACCACGCCTCTGATTATTCATGGTGTCGAACCTAGTCAATGAAGCACTCTCATAAGAAGAAGGAGACATGATTGGTTATTTAGTATGTGATACCCTTTTCTGATGATTGTAGGATAGGTAACTTTAAGGGTTCATTCCAACAATGAAAAGATTTCCTAAGTTGTAATCAACACACAAATAACAAAATCCTTGGCAATGGCGCCAATGATGAGTGGCAAGGTACCCCTACACCTAACCATAAGAATACAAGCGTTCATGCGTGATCCAGTCTAACTCTAAGGATTAAGTGCTTATGCGCCTACATAGAACAAGGATGAGTTATGCAATTGTTATTTTCCCAAGCTTACTTGTAAGACACAATTGTATGGTTATGTAAACTCGAGGTATATGATTTTTATGTTTTTTATATTTTCTATCTTAGTCTCCTAAGTGTGTGCAATGAAAAGATTTAATTAATTAATGGGTTTTTTGTAACTCTAACATGAATCAAATCCTAACACCAACATTTGTTCCCACTCTCTAAACACATCATGAACCAGTGTAACACTACTGGGATTACCAAATGCTAATCATTACTAGGTTACCAAGTGTTTCACGTATGCTCGAAGTGGTCGTGCTAAGTGTGCTAATTCATTGATAATTGATAATTAATAATTCTATGGAAATAACATTCATTAACTCTTGAAAGCATCAAATGATAGTAAATAACATTAAATGTAATAATTAAACTATTTTGAATGTTGCAAGGTTTATCAAAAAGTTTGTCTTTATTTCTGGACACAAGGTGTGCTCGGGTACATAATGCTCGAATAAAGATTTGTTCACTTTATGACTCCTACTGCGGGCACTCAAAAATAATTCTAACTTTGGAATAGAAAAACTTTAAGAGTTTGGCTAAGGACTAGAGAATTAATGCCCAAACCAAGTGCCCTTGTCTCTTATTTATAGGCAACAAGACAGGCTCCGATGTAGGAGATCCGATATCGCTTGGCCGATCTGATATCACGTATCCAATATCAGGGGTCTGATATTGGGGATTCAATATTGTGACTCACCAGTTTTGTTTTGATTACAGTGGGAAGTGTAGACTGGAAGTGAGACTGTCATCACCATGGAGGATGCAACAATATCACTTGCAGGAGATTGTTCCTGACTGATGAGAGGCGAGGTACCCCTACACTCAACCATACGAATACGAGCGTTCATGCGCGATCCTGTCAAACTCCATGGACAGGCTAGTTGTGGTATNGGATCGCGCATGAACGCTCGTATTCGTATGGTTGAGTGTAGGGGTACCTCGCCTCTCATCAGTCAGGAACAATCTCCTGCAAGTGATATTGTTGCATCCTCCATGGTGATGACAGTCTCACTTCCAGTCTACACTTCCCACTGTAATCAAAACAAAACTGGTGAGTCACAATATTGAATCCCCAATATCAGACCCCTGATATTGGATACGTGATATCAGATCGGCCAAGCGATATCGGATCTCCTACATCGGAGCCTGTCTTGTTGCCTATAAATAAGAGACAAGGGCACTTGGTTTGGGCATTAATTCTCTAGTCCTTAGCCAAACTCTTAAAGTTTTTCTATTCCAAAGTTAGAATTATTTTTGAGTGCCCGCAGTAGGAGTCATAAAGTGAACAAATCTTTATTCGAGCATTATGTACCCGAGCACACCNGCTTCACTACGACTACTAGAAGGATACCTAGGTGTGGCGAAGGGCCACTTATTTATAGGTTAAAATAGACTCTGCGTAAACAGGGCCACGTCGACGCATGGAGGGCTGCATCGATGGGGCCGCGTTGACGCGGCCGCGTATACGGGACCCCATATATGCGACCTAGTAAATGCATTGACCATTTTAGCACTTCATCACTGACCATTGGATCTCTTCTACCTCTCCCTCATTCTTCTGTTGCCAAGAGGGGTTGGATGTCCTTTAGATCTATTGGTGTTCCTTCCTATTGTCATGAACACTCAATGTTGTACACCATTGTAATATTGTATGCTCGAGCACTTTTGTATTTGTTTGTTTCTTCTGTGTCACTTTGCATGTTAGTTAAATAAGTCTACACCCCCTATTATATTTTGTAAAGGACTTGTTCCTCTTCTTTTGTACTTGAGGACGAGTTTTCATTCAGTTGTGGGGGTATGATAAATCATGTTTTTCATCACTCCAATATTGGGGTGGCTGCAATATTGGGTACATGATATTGGGTATGTGATATCACGACCCAAGATGCAATATCATACATTTGATATCACAGGGTTACTCCCGGGTCTATAAATAAGCACCCAAGCGCACAATTAGGAGGAAGTTTGTTAGTAGTCAATAGCGAAACTCTTGCAGTTTGTCCATTTGAAAGTTAGAATATTTTCCAAGTGCCCGCAGCAGGAGGCCTAAGTGTGAATGGATCTTTATTCAAGCATTGATGTACTTGAGCACACCATTGTGTTGGCAATAAAGACGAGCTCTTTGATCCATTCCTTGCAACACTTGAGATTTTTTTCTTATGCCTTTATATTTCATGCAATTTACATTAATGTTATTTATGCAGTAATTAATTTTGATCAATTAAGCAAATTGTTAAATTACACAAGCATGACTCCTTTGAGCATATGTGTGACCCTTGGTAGCTCAGAAACGATTAGCGTTTGACAGCCCAGTAGTGTTCGCATGAAGTTCAGGATGTGTCTAGAAAGTGGAAACGGTTACTTGTGTTAGGCTAGATTAGCCTGTAGTTTACTTAGCAATTAATTGCTCTTACTTTTAATCACTCTTACTTTTATTCTTGTTATAGGTGAGTAATTTCATAAAAACACAAAATAATAAAAATCATATGCCTGAGTCACACTTAACCATACAATTGCATCCCACAAGTGGGACTAGGAAGACAATGAATGAACAACACATACACACTATTTAGCTCTAGTGTACTTAGTAACTAGTTTACAGAATTTGACCGGATTGCACGTGAATGCTTATGATTCGTATGGTTGGGCATACGGGTACCTTGCCGCTCATCACTAAGGATGCGAATCCTAAAAATAAAAAGTTTTTTGCCCAAGGAGACAATTTACTAAAAGGGAGCGATCCCTTGCTAGGATCCCAGAAAACTAAAATTTTCTATTGTCTCTTTGATGACACCTTATGTTTAGGAGATAACTCATGGGGACAAAGGGAAATTTAATCTTGTATAACCTCCTCAACTTAACCTTGCATTGGAATCTATAGAACTGATCTTAGGCAACATCTTTGGGTACCAAATGCTATAAGCATGTGATTTTCTGAAACTTCAACACTTAATCATCTTTAAAACATTGTCATCTTCAATAGAAATATTTCATTTTCTTAACCATTGCATTCCCTAAAAATACCAATTGTATTGAAATAATAACATAAAGGTATTTGTATCGTTGCCTTTAACTCATTGATAAGAAAATATTTTTGTATTTTTTCCATATTTTTCAAAAGTTTAACACAAAGACCATGTCCCTACACCCAACTATACGAATCACAATTTGGTCGAATTCCGTGGACCTATAGTTCTCTAGTACACTAGTTCTCCTAGGAAGTGAAATGGGCGTTGAGAGGGTATGGGATTGAACCTAAAACTTGAACATCACAAGCCACACACTTTAATGAAGTGGACAATGCTTCACTAATTATAATGCTAATTATTATCTCTAGATAGTTGAGAAATTAATAGTAACCAACTATGAATTTATTATGATTTGAAACATCTTGCAAAATATAATATGACTTTCAATTTCAATTTCAATTTCATAGTTACATGTTGTTTGGTTTCAAAAATTTGTAAACATTTGTATAGGGATTCATGAACCCAAGAAGATTGCACCTCAAATGGTAAAATCAAAAAGGAATAAAAAATACAAAAAAATCGTGAGCCCGACGTAAATCTGAATATTCTTTCAGGTAAATTGAATCTAAACAATTTTATAAGTATTTCGGTGGAATGTATAGTAACAACACCCCAAGGCATGGGGCGTCCTCAAAATATATTGCACTATCATCTACCAAGGTTGAGCATGGGTACCATTTAAATTAAATTACAAAGATCCTTAGCCAAGCCACCCTAAAACATTTCTCATTCCAACATAGAAAAGAAACGTTCAAAAAATTGGGGAAACGTTCACTTTCCAATGTTCCCAAAAGTGGCCGTCACCAAGGACTAAGGCAAAAAGCTGACAAAATAAGATAATATAAAATGACACAAAACAAGCAAACAAACTTTATTGAAATCACGTCTTCAGGTAAAACAACGGAATGGTTTCATTCCGCAGCAGTAAGAATCCAGCGCTGATTCCAAACCTAGGATAGGATGGCCAATGGTTTCATACCGCCAGCAACAAGACACTCGATTTCAGATTCTATTTTGTTTCGTTAGCACACAGCACGCCCTCAGAATATACATTGTATTATGCGAAACAAGGGTCGCTGGTGCTTGATTTTCTCTAGCAGTAGCAATAGAGGGAGTGAATTTATAAAGAGCTTCAGTTTTCGAGTTGCATCGTCAAAGCACGATTCGCGGTCTCGAGCTCTCCGGAATCACTGCTCTTCGTAAGTTCGTGTTTCTTCTCGGCGTATTTTGGAGGTCGTGTTTCTAAATCTTTATTGTTTAGTAGCAGCGGATGTAAGCAATAATGGCTCTATTTTACGAATGCCGGATCGAAGTTTTAGAAGATGCTATGCGTTTCGAGAATTAATGCGATTGCTTTGGCGTCTAAACTCTAAAAATCGTGTCAAGGTCAGGTCTACCTAAGGACATGTCCTTAGGCAGCACATCTGACATTTCCTTCAAAAACAATGCGACTCTGTGTTACATTTCTTCTTAGCTTTTCTCGAGTGTCTTTTCAGATCAAGTTCTCGACTCCGTTGGATCAGAGTTCGTGTAGATATGCGCCGTTTCTGTAATACCGAATGAAGATTTCGTAATTAAGCATTTTCTTTGTTTCTATGCCTCCCTTATGAGTCTCTGGTTGGAATAGGTTTCAAATCTACTGGATTAGCACGGCGCTTCTTTTTTCGAAAAGCTTTCTGAAGTTCTTACACGCTTTCGGTTTTTTTTTTTCTTCATTTTGCTATAGTTCATTTAAATATTTGTTAAAAGTAAAGCGAAACAAGAAGTACGTGTTTGTTTCGGACACGCACAAAAACAGTCATGTCTTTTCACAAGTGTGTTTATAGGGTAAACAGCGTTTGAGGTAAAACTTCTCGCCAGAGCTTTTGGTCGTTCTTAAATTTCATTGCTGTCTTTTTCATCAGCTTTCGAGTTCCACAAGCACTGTATGCGGTCAGTGCGCATGTTCACCAACCAACACGTGAAACAGGCGTCAGCAGAAAACGAGTAAAATAAGGCCAAAATAGCTCTTAATATGCTATGTTTTCTTCTCCATCCCAGCGAATATCCACCGTCAATTTAAAACATGCTCGTGGAGGACTGATTGTCCAAAGTCAAAAGACGCGCCGACGAGAAAGGATCTGAGGGGAGGAGGGGTTTCAGTTTCAGTTCCGTTTGTAGCAGAAGTTTCTCCTCTCCTCTTTGCCTCTTATTCCTGCAACCGTTGCCGCTCTAGCATCCGAATACGCCGTGTTCGTAAGCTCGTATTTTCTTTTTCTCTAGGTTTTCTCATTTGCGTGGGTGAAAATCTTTACATTGTCCTGAAAATAGGAGAAACATTTTTGTCAAGAAAACTGTTTAAAGGTTGATGCTGTGTATCTCAGATCTTAATGGTCTGCGTTATTTTTTTGTTGTTGATGGCTCATCATAAATGGACTAGTCCCATTTATGGATCAAATTTGTGACCTTTGTCAGCTCGTGCCTTCGTGGTGCTCTGCCATTTTACAGACTTCTTTAAGATTTGTGACCCCCTTGTTATTTGCTTTTAGCGTGGCCGTCTCAGCAATATTGCTGATCGTTCGGCTTGGTTGCCGGTAGAGACATTAACTAAGCCTAGAGCTGATCTAATTGATTGTATAGGTTTTTGTAAGAAGTTAACAGGGTTACAAAAGCGTTATATGCGACACATCTTTTGGCTCCTTTTTACTCTATTTTACCGAACAAGCGTGCCGTTAGAGATATTTAAATCTTGGCAAATGTGTAACCTATGACAATGTTTGGATGTTGTAAAAATTGATACAGTACAGTATCACTTCACTCTCTGAAGAATGTAAATTTATACTGATTTTCTGAGAAACTATGGTTTAGCGTTTCAACCAACCGTATGAATGTCATTTGTGCAGGACTAGGAGCTATGGCTGGTGGCGTTGCGACATCCTCGCTGGCCATCCGGCAGTTCACTGTTGGCACAGAAACTACGGTTCCGAGCTTGAAACCGGTATCATTGTTTAAACGCACATGTATATCAGTTTCCACATCGCGTGGAACTTGCGATCCGAGCAATGTTAAGATCCGTCACCGACGGCATAAAACAAATGTTATTAGAAACGAGATAAGGACTGCCTCGGTTGTAGACAGGGACCAGAAGGACCTTGAGTCCAAAATCTCGGGGCAGCAGTTTACATGTGTGATGAAATTTGGTGGTTCTTCTGTGGCAACGGCAGAAAGAATGAGAGAAGTTGCTGAACTGATTTTGAGCTTTCCTGAAGAGACACCTATAATCGTATTGTCAGCCATGGGAAAGACTACAAATAACCTTCTACAGGTGGGCTTATACATTTACAATTCTCAAACAGACAATATGATAAATGGGACTGTTTGTTTTTTTAAAATTTTTTTTAATTATGTCTTATTAAATTAGATTGTATTTTACATAAACAGCTGTAACTGAATTCTAGTGAGACCCTCTTGGATCCATCAGGCCACACCAGAGGGGCCTGACGAGTTTTAAAGTTCCATTTATGGAACTCTTTTGTCCATAACTCAGTGGTGCCTACTGTAATTGAAGATGTGGCCTGGTTTCCATGCTAAGACGCTTACCACTATGTTATTATGATTTGAATTTTAAATGGGATAAGATATGCCCTCAGCATGCTAATAAAGTGTCTGATATGGAAGGCAGTTTCTCAAATTTCCTATTCTAGTTCAAGCTTTAATGGTTAAAGGTTTTAATTTGTTTGTTTAAGAATTCTACCCGGGAGTCATTATGTAGCATTGGAAAGCCTTTCTTCTCGCTTATCTGCTAAACGTAGTATCTTTGACAAGCTAATACTCCTCCGTTCTCTTTCTCATACTTAGTTATCTTTTCCTTTCATGTATCGGCTAGGCTTCTCTGTTGTTTACGCATCTTAATTTTACTATTTACCCAACTTACTTCTGGTGCAGGGGCACTTGTCTGGCCATACAACTTGTATCGGGATTAGTTAGGGTATGTTGGGATTTTTGTAGTATGTTGTATACTTTGGATGAGTCCCAATATTGTGGGGTTAACCTTGGAATTATCTGGGTCGATCAGACATGTGTCAACTGGATCAAGACTGGTTTGGCTACATAGAGCTGAAATCATTGCCAGCCGGTCGACTGGTGATCACCAGGGTGGTCGCTCTGAGTGAAGACCATTGTCAGCGGCTAGCTGGTGATTGGTGGGTGTACTGAATTGACTGTTGGATGGGCACAAAAAATAATACGAATTTTCTGAATTTGGAAAAAGAGGAATGCGAAGCCACCAAATTAGTGAGGCCTATAAATAGGCATAACTTTCATCAAGGGAGAGGAGAGCTGTCATCGTTGATGAGGGTTGACGTATAGTGGTGGGAAGTGGTACCGTTGTGTGGAGTGAGACACGTGAGAAAGCTTTTTGAGCGAGAGTCATACACCTCCATTAGAGAGAGTGTATTGGCTTCGAGGCCATTTATAGATCATTGGGTTTGAGTGGATTAGTCTTAAACTCTGATGTAATTCACTTTTGCAAGTTGCTTTCAAGAATGAATAAAGTATTGATGTCTTTTGCTTGCTTTATTTTGGAGTCATGTTTGAAGGTTTTGTTTGTGGTTTGAGTACGGTTCTATTCCATTACTGGCGCCAGAGCAATTGGTCCTTGCCAACTTGCCAGGTCTAATGTACTGTTTTAGTAAAATTCAATGCTTTTGGGTGATCAATTAGTGTAATCTCGAAAGGATAGTTTTGGTCAGTTTGGTGTCGAAACTAGAATTTGAAATCATGGTTTTGAGCCTTGGATAGGTAGTTGATTTGCTTCTTGACCATTGAAGATATGTAGTTTTGATTTTTCTATTTTGTAATCATGTGTTTTTTGGGGTGGCTTGGTAAACTTGGGTCACTAATATGTTGTTGATATAAAGATCCAATTTTTGAAGATATTAAATAATGAATGGTCGGTTCCCAGTCTGTTTTATTTAAAAAATAATAGAAGATTCTAAACTGTTTGTCAATGCATGATGAGGTCCATCTTTTTCCTTCTCACTACGGTACTTATTTGTATATGCCTCCAGGCTAGAGCATTTCTAATTTATAGAATTTGAGGTCTTCTAATTGCTTATATATTCAGTGTCTGAATGTGCACTTTTCAGGCAGGGGAAAAAGCCGTTAAATGTGGTGTATCAAATGTCCCTATCATCAACCAGTTGTCAGTGATAAAGGAACTACATTTGAGGTATGGGTTCCCTAAAAAATATCCATACGGGACTATTCTGAATAGCATAATATTTGAATCCATGAAATGGTTTTGTTCCTAACTTCTTCCAACAACTTTTTTATTCTAAAGAACTGCAGAGAAACTTGGAGTAGATCAATCTGTTATTTCAGGTAAAATATTTAAAATGCCTTAATAAGTCAGACTGTAGCTTTACTTTCCAAAAGAAAGCTTTGTGCTTCTTATTCAGTGATGTATTTAGCTCACATCAGTTAAATGTGGCATGTGTTAGATTAGGCGCTAACTTTTTGATAGCATCTTTTATATTAATGGACCTTGGTATTTGTTTTCTCTTTTGTCCTTTTTGATCAGGTTCATATTTTTTTATAGAGGTTAATGTTATCCTCCAAATCTTATTTTATTAAGATAATTTCTTTTTACTTGTTCATAAGGGAAATAAAAAAAGGTTGTGCTCTCGCTTTTGCAATTGTACATTTGTTGAAAATATCTTAGATATTCCCTGCTACATTGTTTCCTATTGTTAGCTCTGTATAAATTTTGGTTACTTATTTTTCACTGTATCAAGGAAAATTATCTTCCTTATTCTTTCCTTTGGAATTGTCTCAATGCCGAGGTACCAATTTTTTGAAAGCCTCAATCAGCATGTTATCTGTTTTTTTTTCCGTAAATAATTGCAGAGCTTTTAGAAGAGCTGGAGCAGCTGCTTACTGGAATAGCGTTAATGAAAGAGATGACAGCCCGTACAAAAGACTATCTGGTTTCATTTGGGGAGCGCATGTCAACACGGATTTTTGCAGCTTTTCTGAACTCACTTGGTAGAAAAGCACGCCAGGTATTCTTTTCCTGTTCTATATAGGTAGGAAAACAAATTAACCAATCAGCAAAAGTGTTGTAGTAGAGCACTAACATTTGAAAGTGAAATCCAAAGTTTTGTGATATAGATTATCAATCTATCTCAGGATTTAGTAACATATTGTGGCTTTAGGGGCATGGCATGGCCAATCATTATTGTGGTCCAATAGCCAGGAACCTGTGGTATGTCACATCTATTAATTTGTCCATGGCATTGTTTGGTAATATCATACATCATTATCATCATCCCAGACTTGCCCCAACAAAATGGGATCAGGCTTGGCTACCTGAGTTCTTTTTTGCCATTTGCCTCTATGAAGAGCTAGACCTTTATTTATTTGCAATTTCTTCACATCATCTTCAATTGTTTTTGTCCATGCCTTTTTTTGGTCTTCCTTTTGGTGACTTTCCTGGAACAGTAATGTAGCAACCTTTCCTAATAGGCTCATTATTTGGTCTTCTTTACACATGCCCAAACCATCTAAGATGCCATTCCTGCAGTTTATCTGAAATAGAAGTAACTACATTTGGCAAGCAAATGCATCATCAAAATGCTGGTTTTATGGTAGCCAGCTGGAAACCATTAATCAACTGAATTAGCCAGCATTGGCCATATCTTGGCCTTAAAGACACATTTTTAGCATGGCTATTCCTACAGTATATGGTCATCCTTGTGCAATGGCATGGTTGGCCATAATCGCCAAAAGCAATGAAATATGCTCCATGCACTTATAAGTCTTTTCAACCAACTATTTAAATTATTAATGTTAAACTATTCTTTCTGTAAGACATGCTTTTGGTTTAGTTTGCATGTTTCTCTACTTTATATCAAGGAAGCATTTTCTTGATTGAACATATAGATTTGTTCTTGTTAAAAAACCTGCAATTGCATCTCTTAAACAAAAGTTTGTTTAGATGTGTGGTGTCCCATTTTGAAAAGATGAAACTATGTATGCCCGCCTTGGTTATATTAGGTTATGAAATTTATAATGTCTCAATGTCTGTGATTATAACATATGCTTTAAATGATGTTTGGTTTTTATGAACGTATCTCTTCCTCCTTGCATTACCAAATCAAAGCCTAGGTTACAATGTATGGAAATTTTCATTATATTTCTTATGTTATTTTTATTCCTTTTATTTGCAGTATGATGCCTATGATATTGGATTCATTACAACCGATGAATTCACTAACGCTGAGATACTGGAAGCAACATATCCAGCTGTGGCAAAGAGATTAAGGAGCGATTCGTTAGTAGATCCTGCAATTCCTGTTGTGACTGGTTTTCTTGGGAAGGTTTGATCTGTTTTTGCATCTGTCTGGTTATTGAATGTTTTTTTTTTGTTTATTTCAATATAGTCAGAAGATAAAGTCTTAGTACTTCTCTGAATTAAGATTCCTTGAACAAAACCAGGGCTTGAAGACCTCTGCAGTCACTACGCTGGGTAGGGGTGGTAGTGACTTGACTGCAACAGCAATTGGCAAATCATTAGGCCTAAGGGAAATTCAGGTGAGTTAACTTGTTTACACCATTCTATTAAATTTACCATATAGGAGTAACATAGAATACGTCAAACTGGTCAGTGAGGCATAGCTTGCTTGGTTAGAGCATGTGGCTTGTGGTAGTGCAAGTTACAGATTCTCGAAAGGGGCTATGTTGAGACACTTGTTACCTTGGAGTATAGTAAAATATACGATCAGGGATTTTGACATCAGTTAGAAAGCTTGTAATAGAAAATTATTATTAATTCATCTGCCTACCCTCATTGGTGGGATAGACCATTGTTGTTGGGATAAAGGCACCAAGATGATGGGGATGCTGCAATGCATTTAAGTAATAAGAGGTTTTGGTTTTAAATATTTAATTTATCACTGGCTTAAAATGTCCTGTTTATGTCTGCACACTGAGCATAAATGTGTTTAGTAGTTATGCAACTTTAAAGTGTACAGGTATGGAAAGATGTAGATGGAGTTTTGACATGTGATCCACACATCAACCCTAAGGCAGAACCGGTACCTTATCTGACATTTGATGAAGCTGCAGAGCTTGCTTATTTTGGTGCACAGGTAATAGGCATATTTATGCTAAGATCATTAATATACCTGGCTCTCTAACTTGAATGTTCAACATATTATTTGTTTGTTACAGAAAAAAAAGCTGTTTATAAACATGATAACCGTATTCACTTCCGTTTAATCTTACTGGCATTGAAGAGTTGATGTTCTAAACTTCCAATTACTGGTTATGGTGTAAATAAGTAATTGGAAGTTTAGAACAGATTAATTTCACTAATTCAAGTTGTTTAGGCCAGTCTTCCAATCTAGTATTTCTTTATTGATATTTAGTTTTGGGCAAAGGTAGATGCTTTTTATTGGTAGAGGTAGTGTCTTGTTGCGATCATGTTTTTCATGATCATTCTTATTGGAATGCAGTAGGAATTTAAACATGCACTTTTGAAGTGAACTATGAAAAAAGTCAAATACGACAAAGCAGAATTACTAAAATTCTCTCATTTTTTAAAAAAATTTTGAGTTGGTTTTGTGGTTGGCATACATAAATGCCATTTTGAAAATTGGGATAGAGGTAGTACTTTTTAGAAAAAAAGTACTAGCCCAAACAAATGATACTTTAAAGTGCAATACAACAGGAAGATGTGATTGTCTTTCATAGCATTGCATATTAAGGTGGTCTTTTATCTTGGCTTTGATGGTGCAATTGCAGGTTCTACATCCACAGTCCATGAGGCCAGCCAGAGAAGGTGACATTCCTGTCAGGGTTAAAAATTCTTACAACCCACAAGCCCCAGGTACTCTCATCACTAGAACAAGGGACATGAGCAAGGTAACTAATTGACAAGTACATTTTTTTATGTTGAATTTGAAAGCTTGTTTTCCTGAAAATTGTTGCATTGCAGGCACTACTGACCAGTATAGTCCTGAAAAGAAATGTTACCATGCTCGACATTGTTAGCACCCGCATGCTTGGTCAATATGGGTTTTTAGCACAGGTACAATTTTTTTTCTCAATTACAATTTGCAGTTAAAGATACCTAAGCTGATTTCATATTTCTGGCTTTCTTTGTGCCTCATAATTTTTAATGTATTATTTTTTCAACATCCAGGTGTTCTCGACCTTTGAAACATTGGGCATCTCTGTAGATGTTGTTGCAACTAGTGAAGTGAGTATTTCATTGACGTTAGACCCATCAAAGTTGTGGGAAAGAGAACTTATCCAACAGGCAAGTGGTTCACTTTTGGCTTCATTTTATACTTTTTATTTTGTTTGAGTGGCCAACTAGCAGTTGGCTAGACTTTATCACAGAAAATAGTTAGTTATTGTCGTAACGCTGGGCTAGGAGATGAACTTTTTCATGGGAATTATTATAGGTATGTATCGGATAGACTTTGTCATGGAAAATAAATAATTACTGTCATAACACTCTGCCAACATAAAATTTAAGGCTAAAAAACTGGCTTTGATTCTTTTTTAAACATGAAAATCAATTCACATTGTATCATTCTAGGATTTCATTAATTTGAAAAAGAAAAAGATTCCCTTGACCAAATAATAGATATATATCATAAATATATAGGTAAACTAGTAAGCATAAGCATAGCAGTGTAGGACAATAAGTAGGATGCCGTTATTCCTTCCAAATACAGATTTTATGCTTATTAAGTGGTTATTGAATGAGCAGCTTCCTTTGCAAAACATTGGAAATCTGCTGATCTCATATCAATTTAATGTACAGTGGATCTCTTTTCTTTTCGGGTAATTTTCTTTAGACACTAATCTAACATAAAGTTCATTAGCATTTGATTTTTCTTATTTTCTTTACCATGTGCTGTGCTTTACATAGCGTTGATATGTGTTTGTTTGTTTATTTGGGACGAGGTGATCACAAGTGGTGATCATTTTCTCCACTTTGCCAGTCTCCGGCATGCAAGTGAACTGGTTAACAAAGGAACTATTTTTGTTTCAGTTGCTGTAGGTGTAGCACTCGTTTTGTTTACTTCAGGGACTCTTCCATTGTTGCTTCGGTATTTCAGCATTGCCCTTTCTTCTCTTACAGACATTGCTTCAGCTTTGCAATTTTTCTTGCTGGATGGCTTTTTTGACACACTAAGTCATAAACAAATTCTTTTTGTGTTATTTAAGTTTCTTGTATTGAAAATGCCACTCTTTAAATGACCAAAAAGCTGATGCCTCGTGGCAAGGTTTGTGGTTGATGCATTGTGATTTGGTAATCTTTAGATTCTCACCCCACTCTAGGTATTTGTATTTTTCCAGAAAAACGGTTCAATGACTTTTTCAATTAACTAGGGGATTCTGGTTCTCATTATTGGTGATTTATTTATTTTCGATTGGACTAATGTGCCCCTCCATTTTAAGATGCTCCTGGTTGGTACAAAATTTTATTGCTAATGCAGCGTAGCAATCTAATTGTACTGTTTGGTAATCAGTGGCCATTCCTTCATCGATTTCTGGCATCTATAGTTAACAAAGGGTCATCCCTAATCCTGCTAAAGTGGGGTACCAGAAGGGTTGGTAGATGAGCAAAACACTAACCTCTTTGTAAGTGGCTGTATCTAAGCTTGAACCCAGATCTTGGTAGGGAGAAATGAGCACCTGACCATCACTCCAAATGATTGTGTAATGCTTCCCCTATGGTCAATGAAAGTGAAAACTCTCAGAAAAACCTCACTACTACTTATAGCACTTTGTTTAGGCTTTGCTTTCTAGCACGGGTGATGGCAGTATATGCCTGTCAAGCTTTTATCCTTTTTGTCTGGCTGCATCTGTTATCTGTTCTCCAGCTATTCTTTGGTAATTGATTATCACACTTTTGACAGGAACTAGACCGTATGGTGGAAGAACTAGAGAAAATTGCTGTTGTTAATCTTCTGCAGAATAGATCTATAATTTCACTAATCGGAAATGTGCAAAGAACATCCTTAATTCTTGAAAAGGTAACTAATTTCATCCGTCTTATACGAAAAGTATTTATATTATATCAAGGATGCAAGTTTTGGATATCCTAGCCCATGGTATTTCTGAAATGTGCTTCTGTGTAACTCTATCTAAATCTTGATCTTTAAACAAAATCAACAGGTTTTTAGCGTCTTCAGGACCATTGGTGTAAATGTGCAAATGATCTCTCAAGGAGCATCCAAGGTTTAGCTATTACTTTGGACTTGGTTGCTTTTCTGATCTGCTGTTGATATGTTGTTATAAATGTGTTTTGGAATGCTATATCATGTTAGCTGATCGAGGTCAGGTTTGTTCTGTGTCTTTGTTGCTATTGCCCACAGGTAAACATCTCTGTTATTGTTAATGACAGCGAGGCCGAAAAGTGTGTGAAGGCTCTTCATTCAACGTTCTTTGATGAAGATGTTTTAAATGTTGTTGAAAACAATGGTAAAGGATTCAGAAATCGCTAGAGAAGGTTTTGTCATTCAAATTTTGTTGGAATTATTTTCTTCGGAAAACAGATTAAAGCAGATTAATTGCATTATCTATGAGAAAGTGACAGCAGGGTTAGTCATGGTAGTAATGGTGATAGTCGATTTTTATGCAAGGGATATCCTTGCAGGCAAAGCCAATTGCGGGTATTTGCAAAAATTTTGTTCAATTTTTTCGTAATTTTTTTAAAAAATGTAACCCTACCAGTTTCTTTAAGTAGAAACGTAACATAAAACTAGCTATATTTAAGATATAGCATTTATACTGTAGTTGGAATGCATATTTTATTTAAATGCATTGGGCATCAGTGCTGATATTCTTGGAATACGTTGGCTGACATCAAATTTATTTTTATAACCAAAATGTTGAACCCATGTATGCGAAATGGTGATATTAAACATCTTTTTTCTCTGGAGCCTATGTTTTGATTCTATTTGGCCAAGAAGGGTTGACCAGTGCAATAAAAGTGCAACTTTTCTCAATGTAAGGGAAATTGAAAATATGCTAAGGTGGTTAAGACTGATTTCTTGAGTTCCTTGATTATTTGCTACGTGGAAGCTTTAGCCTTGGTTTGCTTTTAAGGATAGGAAAGGACACATGTGAATATGATTTAAACTGCATATTGCATCATCTTAAATAACTAAAATTGGGATGATCAAACAATTGAAACTGTGTTGATTTAAAACACTTGTCTTAGGTAAGATTTAAATTGGATGATTGTTACTTGGCCTTTGTTGAACACTGCGGTGTCAGTAAGGGCGTTGTTATGGAAACGTAGACGAGATTCGTTTTTTTAAGCATTAAGAAACTGCTCTGAAAGTCATTATGGCTTTTGTTCAACAGGAGCCTCTTTAACAAACTGATCCAGTGGACTATGCTAATACAAAAATGGTGATCGACTGTCATTTTGTCGGTTTCTCTTTAAATAAAAAAAATGATGATCAAGTATATCGATCTGTCAATTTCTCTTTAAAGAATATGGGATACGATGGCGATACCTTAGACGAGAAAATTGTGCGTAAGCGAACTAATAAGCCGAGCAAAGTCTATCAAATTTAAGTCAAAAAGATATGGCACAAATCTGATAACAACGGGAGGACCAACGCCTCTCATGAGTTTATGCTCTCTGTAAATCTTCTATGTTGGAATAGTCAAGTCATTCTGATCACGAAACTACACGTGGAGTGCTTGTGCACCGTGGTTTCTTCGGTCAGCAAGGGTGCCTGCCTTCATCACTGATTCTGTCAACGCCTTCGAATAACTCATTCAGATTATACATCTTTCAAGAGTGTAGATAGTCCTTAAATTTTAACACCCATTCTCATCATTTTTTTGATTTGCATTAAGGGGAGTTAGGAATTGGTTGGAAAAGCCTCCAAAAGAAGAGACTTTAAACAATTTATGCCCAAAGAAGACCGTCAATATGGATATCTGAATTCAATACAGGAGCTTCAACATGATCCTCAGTCTTATTAACGCTGCCTTTTGATGAATATACGCAGGGCCGCAATAAATCGGGGGATCTTTCACATGGAATACCATAAGCCTTAAGTATTTTGGGAGTTGCTGCAGATGCGCTTTTCCTTTCCAAAACAACTAAATAACTGTCCTCGAACTCAAAGATTAAATATCCGTCCTTGCATGCTACAAATATATGAATGTAAAAATTTTTAGCAGAATGAAATATCGGGAGGATAAGATGAAATGTCAGAAATTATATAAGTAATTTAAAATTTCACTTACAGTCTACAAGATGGGCTAAATGCTTTATATTCTTGATTTTGACCCCATTAAACTTCAAAACCTGGTAAACGGATTGAAACAATGCATCAATGCTAATAAAATACACATTATACAATGAACATACTGGAGCGAATCAATATTAGGAGTATTAGCGTGCCTGCTGATTGTTCATGGACTCGTATCCAACACTGACTACACTAGGCAATACCTGTGATTTGCAAAAACAGCCAAGAAACACCACTACTGATGAATCTAGAAAAAATATTGAAACTGGTATGGTTTCAATTGTTAAGTAGCAGAAATATTCAGTTTGCGGAATTTCTTTGCATTCCAAATGAGATGAAATAGAAGATTACTATCTACCTGAGATAAAATAACGATTTGCTGGCCTTCAAATTGTGCCAAGGAATATCGTGCCTTTGCCAAGAGTTTTAGCTGACAATAAGCGGAAAAACATTTTTTAAAAAATCGGTAAAAGACGAGCAGAAGAATAAACACTTTAGCAACATAAGCCTAAAATTGTGAAATACAGAATACTGATTCCTACAGCATACCCCCATTTCTTCCTCACATTCTTCACTGCATGTCAGAAAGGAAAATTTTGAAATCAGAACTAAAATTATAGCTTTGTTAAAATATCCTTATAAAGCAAGTTTGTTTTTTTTTTAATGAAAACTACACTGAAATGTCGACAGCTTACTCTATTAGTGGCTCCGACAAAGGTGTAAAAACCAATCCTGCAACAATTAGATAGGACGGTTGCTCTCCGTTGTTGTGCAGTGGCACCTTCAAAAAATATTATCCTCCATATGTGCCTTAAAAGGAAAACTGGATACATTTCTTTGTATTATTAAGAATTCATTTATGAAAGCTACATATACCAGATGAACTCGGGGTTCCAAAGTCGTGACAACAGTCATTTTTTTCCCTTGACGTACAATTCCAAGCTCTGCTGTTTCACCTGTGTATCTACATTTGCGGAAAATCAGTGTTATTTATAGTTCATGACATATGATAAATATTCTGTCTGTCTGTCTACAAAGGAAGTAGAATATGCTCTAATAGCCCAAGAATTGTCCTACTTCTGACAGACGAGATATCCAAAAGCAATTCGCTCCAATGTGCGAAAAGGTACAGTGCCTTCATTGGCGATAGGTATCCCATCAAACCTTGTAATGACATCCCCCTGTACATAATTATGCAAGTGCAAAGGATTAGGAAACTTATGCTTGGTGCATCTATAATTGATCAATACGGAAGGGAAATATACATCTTTTAAATCAGTAGATGGATTCAACCTAAGCAACCTAAACTAATTAAGACGTACCACTTTCAAGACTTTGCTAGCAGGTGAAGTTGGTTCAACTGCCCTTATTAATACACCCTGCAATGGTGCAATAAGACCAAAAAAATTTAGTACGACCATCATATGTTTCTTCTTAGTAAAAGTCCTGGCTACGTGAACTGGATGGATGCATAATGTTTTTCGATCGGTGTTCTCAAATTCGAAGTCTTAGCAAACTGTAGATTTTTAAAACATACTTGATGGAAAATCAGAAAAAAAATATTTAAATTATTTAAAACCCGCTTCAGATTCCTAGCAATTTTGGATACAAAGCATTCCTTTCTACATTGCATGTTCCAATGAGGCTGATTTGGAAAGTTTGAATGAGATGATAAGATTTAGTCGAAGAAGGCCCAGTTCATGATTATAAACATTTTTCTTTACTCAAATTTACATGAAATCAGCTTTCACACAGCCCTACAAGACAACCACCCTTAAAAAATAATTATTGCAAAAACTTTCTTAGTGGTTGGGACGATCCCATGGTAAGAGCACGTTTGAATAACAAACGCTTGCACAAGCAAATGTGGCAGATAATTTATGACATTCATGCAAGATAGATACACAAGGCACACACAATTTGGCATGGACAAGGAAGAAGCTTCATTTCAAGTGTTGCATTTGTCAACAATACCAAGTTAGCACCACATGATTTGCAGGATGCTTGTCTAGTAATCCTTTATCAGGGTTAGTTTCGCACGTTTTGCAACACAAGGCGAGAGTCAGCCCTTCATTCCTCTATTTTAAGGAAAGCAGTTTATTTGTAGGATAATTCTTAACTCAGCCATAGCTTATTCCTTTTTCTGTCCTTGTAAATATTCATTCCAAGAATTTTCTTTGCTTGTCCCAAATCCTTCATAGCAAATTCTTTGCCCATTTCCAGTTTTAGATGTTTTATTTCTGCCATGTCATTTCCAGCAATTAACATATCATCATCAACATACAACAACAACACTGTAAACTTACCCGAAACATCTTCAGAAAAATACACACAGTGGTCCAGATTGTTCTATGATAATTCAACTTCTTCATGAAGGTATCAAACCTTTTATGCCATTGCCTAGGGGCTTGTTTCAGACCATATAAGCTCTTTTTCAATATGCAAACTAGACTTGAGCCTTGTTGTTTTTCATACCCTTCTAGCTATTTCATATATATTTCCTCCTCCAAATCTCCATGGAGGAATGCTGTTTCTATGTCAAGTTGTTCCAAATCTAAGTCCATGCAGGCCACCAAAGATAGCACTAAACATATAGAAGAGTGTTTTACCATCGGAGAAAAAATTTCTTGAAAGTCTATGCTTGGTTTTTGTGCATAGCCTTTCACCACCAACCTAGCCTTGAAACGTATTTCCCCATTGGTCTATGTTTTAATTTTGTATAGTTATTGCACTCCAAGGGTTTTTTCCCTTTTGGCAACTGAACCAGCTCCCACATTTTGTTCTGCTGGAGTGATTCTCATTCATCATTCATAGCTACTTTCTACTTTGCAACATTAGTACACATCATGGCTTTCTCCATTGTTTCCATTATTTCTGGTTCACCACTATCATTGTAAAGTATATAATTCAGTGAGGGAGAGTACATGTCAAGAGGTCTGGTAGCTCTTGTTGACCTTCTAACCCAATGAGACACGTCTGCAGCTTGTTGTTCATCATCTTTTTCCTCATTTCCTTGTTGTGCTCCATTTTTCTCCTTGCTATCCTGAGTTCTCAGCTTGTTGCCATGTAATTTTCAGCATGCTGTCCAATGTTTCCAAATCTAGAAAATCCATGAATTTTATCATTTTCAATTTCTTCAGTCGCCCTAAAAGGAGTTCTCATGCTATCTGAGCCATTGCTGTCCTTGTCTTTTGTTTGTTGCTCACTAAACATCACATTTTCTCTAAATTTAACGTCCTTTGATCTCACTACATGTTTCAATCCAAGATCCCAAAGTCTGAATCCTAAATCATCTTCTCTGTATCCAACAAATATGCAATGTTTAGCCTTGTCCTGTAGTTTGGTTTTGTTCTCCTTTGGAATATGCATAAATGTCTTGCATCCAAAAATTCTTAAATGACTGTATGAAATGTCTTTACCTCTCCAAACAGCTTCTAGAACAACATTATCAATTGAAGAATGTGGAGACCTGTTCACCAAATATGCTGCAGTCTTAATTGCCTCTCCCCAAAACATCTTAGGTAGGCCAGCACCTGGAACCATTGTTCTAGCACGATCCAACAATGTTTTGTTGCATCTTTCAGCAACTCCATTTTCTTGTGGTGTACCAGGAGAGATATGAATGTGCCTAATTCCTTTACTGTTGCAGAAATCAACAAATACTTTGGAAGTGTACTCCCCACCGTTATTAGTTTGCAAACATTTTATTTTCAGAGTTGTTTCATTTTTTACTCTTGCAACAAATGTTTTGAAAACTGAAAACACTTCATCTTTTGATTTAAGCATATAAACCCAAACCTTTCTTGTACAATCATTTATGAAAGTTACAAAATAAACAGATCTACAAAGAGAAATGGGAGTCATAGGACCACAAACATTAGAATAGACCAATTATAACTTATTTTTCTTTCTACTGTCTAGATCCCTATGGAAGTTTACTCTCTTAGATTTTCCAACTAAACAATTTTTGCAATTAGTTTGGGCATAAGAAAATACAAGAATGATAGACTGATTTTGAAGTACCTTTAAGCTTGACCAGACAATGTGTCCAAGATGTCTATGCTACACTTTAGAACTTTTTGTATCAAAAACTGTTGCAATAGAATTGCATGAATATGTCATCAACGTATATAAGCTGCCCTCCTTCTTTCTTTTTAGAATGGTCATGATTCCCTTGGAAATCCTCCAATGTCCAACTCCACTATTGAAATTTAGACCTGAATCATCTAGCTGTGGAACTGAAATCAACTTCTTTGTGACTTCGGAACATATCTAACGTTATCTATTGTCAACTTTGGCATCCCTACTTGTTGCAGACTTATACTTTTAATCCCAAGAACTTTTAAAGCTTTTCCATTAGCAGCATATACAACACTAGATTTAACTTCATGATAAGATGTAAAACAAGACTTATCTGGACAAATGTGAAAGGAGGCACCCAAGTCAATCAATTAGATGTCACTGCAACGTCTACCTACCACCATTGTACATAGTTTTTGAACTAAGAAACTAATGTTTTCGTTAACTGCATTTACCTTTGATGTTCCTTCTTCTGACTTCTTCTCATTTTCTTTATCTTTCTGTGCTTTCCATGCAAAACAATCCTTCTTCAAATGATCTTTTTTCTTATAGAACCAACACTCTTGAGTTTGAGTTTTGCCACGTGATACATCTTTGTTCCTACTTCTTCCCCTACTTGGGAAACGTCTCCTACTTCTCCCTCTTTCCTTTGCTACATGAAGATTTTCAGATCTAGAAAAGTCGTCTACTCTTCCTTCTGAATCCTAAAGGGTAGACATGACCTGTTCAAATGTCATAGATGAAGCACTTATAGAAGTAGTAATAGATGTCACAATTGTAGACTAGGAATCAGGTAAGGAATCTAACAGAGCATAAGATTTAACTAAATCCAGAATAACAATTTTATATTCTTCCAACTTATTCAAATTTTCCAATCAACTCATCTAAATGATCTTGGAAAGATACATCAGATCTCTTCTTGCATCTAAAAACTTTTTGATAAATATGAAAGGTATTCACCTAATACTTTATCAAACCTATTCTTCAACCTTTGCCACATATCATGTGGATCCATATCAAGTTTCATTGACGCCAAGATCCCATTGCTTAGGGTTGGATGAATGAAAGATAATGCTTTAGTCTTAATTTTTCTCCAATTAGCATTCGACATTCCCGCTGGTTGAGAAGTTTCTAGGGCCTCTTGACGCTCCTTTTGTGCTAAAACGACCTTTATCAAAATGCTCCAGACATTACAGTTCTTTCCTACCAATTTTTCTGTCGTTTGTAGCCTCTCCATCTCTTTAGATTTAGCTTTGATACTAGTTGTTATAATCGGAAGCGATAGTTTCAATAAAACAATTAGCAGATCAAATCTGAAAATACACTAGAGAAGCTTTAGAGAAATTATTAGAATGCTATAGATCTGAATAAAACGTTAAAGGCAGAAAATATCGTGCTGTAGTAGATCAAATAGATGTTGTAAATCACTTAAAAAATCGCTGTAAACTCTAGCAAACGTTTGCTGTAAAAGCAGAATGAAAACAACGAAAGAAAATCACACAAGAACACAGAGATTTACGTGGTTTGGGCCCTTTTTACCCTACCACCACAACAATGTTGATCTGCCTTCAATTCTGCTCATATCTTAAGGACACAAGCCATCCTTATAGCTTTCCCAAGCACCCAATCTGTTACTTCAATAGATCTTAGATCTCAAACTCTCGTTTTCAAGGTAAAACCTCAATACAATGCTTTCACATCAAAAACACATCCATAAAGGCTACCCCAAGCCTTTTATTTATAAGAAAACATTAGGACCAAATCCCAATGCTAACACATGTGGGATAAAACACATCCCCACATAAACATCACTTTACAAACTGACCCCTTTTTTCATATCATTATTTAAAATGCAACATCCTTTTAAAAACATAAAAGGAAATACAACAAATAATATTAACGTATTTGTCTTCATTTTTCCAACATAATCCTTCCATGTAAGCTAGTGATGTAGTGAATGTTTTTAATTACAATACATCCAGTATAACGTCAAATTGTTTGCACTAAAATTCAGCATATAGATTTTACGTCAAAAAGCAAGCCACATACCTCATTTGAAGGAACGTTCAAGCATGCCCTAAGAGCAGGATTCTCCAACTTTTGTAGCAAGACACCCAAACAAGGGAAACCTATAGTGATCAGTTCACTTGAATGTTAATTGAAAACAAAGTTTACCAACTGATATTTACAAAGAAGAAAACTTTAGAAGTTATGTAATCACCTTGCAAAAAAATTCCAGGAAATGCAAATAATTTTCATAAGTAATGCAAGTGATACCAATAAAAAAAGATATCCTATTTTGTGAATTTAAATAAAATGCAGTATCTCTCCAGATATACCAATGTGCATTGTTAATGACAGATATCATAATAAAAGTTCCAAGGATAGATCAAGGATCTGTACATTTTTGCAAAAAGGATTTCCTATGGTTATTTAAAACAGCATATGCTAACACTAACCGTGATTGCCATGCCCAATCATGAGTATAAATTGTGTGAACAGTGTTAGTGTATTAAGTATGGTTAATCACCCTCCAGTAACATCCAAGTCTCAGTTTCAACATTATCTTGTTAGTAATGGAAAAAAGATGAAAGAAATTAAGGTGATGATTGAAGATGTTCTTACAATAGGGATGCTAAAAGCATAGCTATCACATTCTGTAAATTATGTACGACATGCACGCAACTCTCTAGCTGAGTGGTTTGGGTCATCCAGGTCATTACCTGAACCAGTACATTCGCTCATCATTGCAGATTTGATTTTAACTACCTTTTTCATTAACTAGGGATGCATTAACGTTTCTGATACAAAAAAATAAGAATGACCATGATAAATTGAAGTTTAAATTATAAAGTAAATTGTAAACTGATTTATGTTTCAAAACATTTTTAAAAGAAAATATACAAAGAAAAACAACTGAAAACAAAATGTGGTGAAAAGTGCCTATTACCAGTATACTTTCCATTCCGTTCATAATCATTCAGAAAATGAGAAACAACACTCGTTGGGATCACATAACCAATGTTCTCCGCATCTTCTGCCCTATAAACCTAAACAAAGACAGCAGATCAGATATGTGCTAACGCTTGGGAGGAAGCAAAGCTCAAGATTATTAGATGGAACAATAATATTATCTCGTTGCATCTATGAGCAAAGTCGTGGGATAATTGAATAATTTCAAATTGTCAATTTAATACGCATCCACAAGATGAACTAAATACAAGATAGGCTGCCAATGTATAGAATAATTTACTCTAGCACATGTTAATGATTTATTTTTAAAGAAAAATAACAAATTTACAAATATAGGCACTTGTAAATATACTAGCGGGAGGCATATTTATTCAGGAATTGATAAATGGCATTCTTAGTGGGGAAAAGTATGCATCGTAGTGCAATTCCCAATGATGTTTATAAAGGACGATTCATATCATAGCACCACCATCAACATAATCGAATATTACAGAACATATAACAAGTGCATAGAGAGCCGCAATGGTAGGAGAGAAAAGAATGGTCATTCATTTAAGTAATTAAATATTTTTTAATCTTCGACTGTACATTGTCATGTTTGCCTCAAATAATGAATGCCAATTTCAAAGATGCAAAAACAAGTGGAGCACTATAAGTTGCAATATTGATATCATTGTCCCTGTGGATATATCTAAACTCAATGTACTAATACATGTACCTGAAACGCAATTCCAATACATTCTCCATTTTCGTTAAAAGCAGGTCCACCACTATTTCCTGCATTACATAACTGTAGGGTCATCATAAACACCATCAAATTTTAAATACAGATTTTGGGTAAAAGAAAAATTTGCCTGCACTTAACAATCAAATACAGATTTTAAACACAAATTTACAATTGAAAGCAGTCTTACCGGGGTTGACTGCTGCATCTATCTGTATACCAAGTAAATCAATAATTCCGTGTGCATACGCTGTCACCTAAAATCCATAAAAACAAGCACCACATCAAGGTTAGAAAACTCAAGCAGGCATTTCATAAGCTGCACTTTCATCTTCCTAAATTTTCTAGTTAGATTTTGCACCAAGTACTGTTAGAAAGTTAGAATAAAACCTGATCAATTAGGGCCTGATTCTGTGGATCAACTTACCAAAATTAGTTGATTCTCTAAATCAATTTCTGTTAGTTATTTTTTAGATTTCTTGTTCCTTATTTAGTAGATTTCCTATTATAATTCTCTTCTATAAATTGCTGTAATTTGTTGATTCAAAATGAATAAGAGAGTGAGAATTATTTTTCCAATCTTTTCTTCTCTCCTTCGTGTTGATGGTATCAAAGCCGGTTCTTTCACTAGCGTAAGAACCTAGTTGGCAAACCAAAATGGCAAGCACAACACTTGCATTCTCTACAACAGAATCCTCTTTGATTCCTATTGTCTCAACTCCACCCTTATCCCTTTTCTCCTCTCAAACCAAAAATCATTCTCTTCAAATCACCATACACCAACTGAACGGAAATAACTTCCGTGAATGGTATCAATCAATCTTGCTTGCGATCAAAGGGAGGGGCAAAATGGGGTACTTGACAGGAGCAATTGCCATGCCTAAAGAAAGTTCTACCACATACAGCAAGTGGGAGGTAGAAAACTTAATTGATCAATTCAATGGAGCCCAAAAGCGAAAAGCTGTATCTATTTTATCAAACAGCCAAGGAGATCTGGAATACCGTAAAAGAGATGTATTCAAACCTTGAAAACATCTCACAAAGCTTCGAAGTCCGATCCGCCATTCACAATACTTGGCAAGGTAACTCATCAATCACTGAATATTTCAATACTCTCTCAGAACTATGGCAAGAAATTGATGTATTCCACAATGTGACTTGGAAATCTCCTAATGATGCAATCATGTATAACAAAATGGTGGAAAGAGAGCAGATTTTTGATTTTTTGTAGGGCCTTCACAAAGATCTTGATGATTTGGGGACAAGTACTCAGTACTAAACAACTCCTCTCCTTGAAGGAAGTTTTTGCAGAAGTAAGGAGGGAAGAAAGTAGAAAGAAAGTGATAATGCACTCTCAAAATCCACCCATTGAAGCCGTGTCCCATGGTTCGGCTCTAGTTGCAAACCGTGAAGGAGGTAACTCAAGGAACCAAAAGGGAAAAGATAAACAACTATGGTGCGAGCATTGTAACAAGCCCTATCACACCAAGGATACATGCTGGGATATACATGGAAAGCCTACAGATTGGAAACCATGGAGCCAACAATGGAACAACAAGTTAGCATACACAGTTGAATCATCAAATGAGATAAAGGCTGCCTCAAACCTATTTACTGATGAATAGCTACAAGTACTCCGGAAATTGCTGAATGTCTCCCAAAATAGCAAGGAAACTGAGGCTACTCCTAAAGCTCCTACTACACTTGCTGCCCAACAAGGTAATACTAGCCTTGTCTCTTCCTTATTGTCCTACAAGGGCTCCTTAAATGGTTGGATCGTAGATACGAGAGCCTCTGACCACATGACCAGTTCATTAGAAGCATTTTGTATGTATGAAGACTGTGTGGATAAAATTAGCATCACAGTGGTTGATGGTTTGCCGAGCTCAACTATAGGCGATGTAAAATTGCTTGGGTTCATTTTAAAATCTATGCTTTATGTTTCGAATTTAAAATGCAATTTGCTCTCGATTAGCAAGCTAACCAAAGACTTGAATTGTGTTGTAACCTTTTTCCTTCTCATTGTGAGTTTTAGGATCTGTCATCGGGGAGAACAATTGGCAATGTCGATGAGTGACATGGCCTCTATTATCTCATTGGTATTGGTTCTCCATCAAAGTTTGAATCTCCTACAACCTCATTTATCTCTTCTGAGTCTATTCTTGAGTCTGAGGTAATGCTTTGGCACAAAAGATTAGGACACCCAAATTTTACATATTTGAAACATTTGTGTCCTCGTATGTTTACTAATAAAGATCCTTCATCTTTCAAGTGTGATAATTGTATTTGTGCAAAACAAATTTGAACATCTCGTCCTCCTCATCCTTATAAACCTTTTGTTCCGTTTCACCTTGTTCATAGTAATGTGTGGGGTCCTTCACGAGTACCAAATTTAATTGGGGAGACGTTGGTTTGTAACTTTTGTAACTTTCATAAACGATCACACTTGTGTATGTTTGGTGTACCTAATGAGAGATAAATCTGAAGTTAGCTTACTATTCAAAGAATTCCATAAGCTCGTTACAAATGTTTTCCAATCGTCAATTCATATTCTTCGTTTAGATAATGGTAAAGAATATTTTTCTCAAGAGCTTAAAGCATATTTAAGTGAGCATGGAATCTTTCACCAAGTTCTTGTGCCTATACACCCCAACAAAATGGGGTTGCAGAACAAAAAAATAGACATCTTCTGAAGGTGGCTCGATCAATTATGTTTACTAGCTATGTTCCTCAATCCTTTTGGGGAGAAGTTGTTCTCACTTTTGCATATCTCATTAATTGAGTACCATCTAAAACTCTTCAATACCAAACTCCACTAAGTCTTCTCTTATCAACCTTTCCTTCTACACAAATTCTCAACACTCTTCCACCTTGTGTCTTTGGATGTGTCATATATGTACATAATGCTCAACCAAATCATAGGAAACTTAATCCAAAAGCCCTCAAGTGTGTATTCTTAGGGTATTCTCCTACATAGAAAGGGTATAAATGCTACTATCCTCCTTTGAAATGTGTTTTTGTATCATGTGATGTCACATTTCTTGAACACCAAGTCTTTTATCCAAATGTTACTCTTCAGGGGGAGAATCAACCTATAGAAGAGCAAGGGTATAAATGCTACTATCCTCCTTTGAAATGTGTTTTTGTATCATGTGATGTCACATTTCTTGAACACCAAGTCTTTTATCCCAATGTTACTCTTTAGGGGGAGAATCAACCTATAGAAGAGCAACACTGGGATTCAATCATATCCCTACCAATTGCTATGCTCGAGTTCTCATCAGAAAATCATGTCACACCTCATGTCGAATCAGTCCAAGGGTCAGATTCAAATCCAAGGGGAGAATCACACTCAAAACCAATTCTAGGATATTCTAGACAGCCACAAGCTCCTCAACAAAACCAAGAGCCCGAACCGGTGATAGACCTAAGTGATGGAGGTATACAAGAGTAGTTTGAGATGGTGAATGATAATGAAGAGATTGACTTGGATATTCCGATTGTGGTTAGAAAAGGGGTGAGGCCATGTGTAAAATATCCCATTTCTAATTATCTCACATACTCCAAGTTATCATGTAATTATAGGGCATTTCTTTCAAAGGTTGATGAGACACAATTTCCGAGGGATATCTTTAAGGCTTTGGAAGATTCCAAATGGAAGGAAGCTATGATGGAAGAAATGAAGGCTTTGGAAGACAATGAAACATGGGAAATAGTCCACCTACCTAAAGGGAATAAACTTGTGGGAAGCAAATGGGTCTTAATTGTCAAGTATGGTCCTGATGGCAGCATTGAAGGATACAAGGCCAAACTTGTGGCACAAGGGTTCACCTAGACATATGGGATAGACTATGCAGAAACATTTGCTCCTATGGTGAAAACTCAATTCTATTAGGGTTTTAGTATCTTTAGCTGCAAATTTGGATTCGGGGCTGCATCAACTTGACATAAAAAATGCCTTCCTAAATGGTACATTGGAAGAAGAAGTTTACAGGAGGATACCACCTGGTTTTGAATCTCAAGAAGGTACGAGTAAGGTATGTAGATTAAAGAAGTATCTCTACAAACTCAAACAATCTCCTTGAGCTTGGTTTACTCAATTTGGTGGTGTGATGAAGGAACTTGGATATGAGCAAGGATAAGCTCATCATACTTTATTTGTTAAAAAAGGGAAGCATGGTAAAAGATCAATCCTTATTATTTGTGTCGATGATATAGTGATTACAGGAGATGATGATCATGAGATTGAAGATCTCAAAAGGAAGCTCCAAGCAGAGTTTAGAGTCAAAGATTTTGGTCCACTGAAGTATTTTTTGGGAATGGAAATTGCTAGAAGCAAGAAAGGGATTTTCATCTCCCAAAGCAAATACATCATGGATTCACTCAAAGAGATTGGCAAGATGGGGTGTAGACTAGCAGGGACTCCATTGGAACAAAATTGGAAACAGAAGACTCCTGAAGAAGATCCTCCTGTAAATCAAGAAAGCCATCAACGCTTGGTTGGTAAACTCATCTATTTGTCTCTCACTAGGCCAAATATTGCTTTCAGCGTAAGTATTGTTAGCTAGTTCATGCATGCTCCTACAAAGAGACGCCAAGATGCTGTAAATTAGATTCTAAGGTATCTACAGGGATGCCTAGGGAAAAAACTATTGTTCAAGAAGTGCAGTGAAAGGGACATTGTTGGTTTTGTTGATGTAAATTGGGTTGGAGCCGTTAAAGATGACAAGTCTACTATAGGGTATTGTACCAAGGTTTGGGGAAACTTAGTGACGTGGAAAAGCAAAAAACAATCTATTGTAGCACGTAGTAGTGTAGAAGATGAATATAGAGCTATAGCACAAGGAATTTGTGAACTCATTTGGCTACAAAGGTTGATAGAAGATCTCAAGATACCCCAAAGTGGTCCGATGAGGTTGTTTAGCGATAGTAAGTTTGCCATTAGTATTGTCCAAAATCCAATCTAGCATGATCATATGAAGCATGTGAGAATTGATAGGAATTTCATAAAAAACGAAGTTGACAACGGAACAATTTCTCTATCTTACATTTCTACCAAGATGCAAAAAGTTGATATTCTCATGAAGGCCTTATGCAGACCAAGCTTTGATTCTTTTGTTACCAAGCTTGAAATGATAGATATCTATTTACTAGCTTGAGGGGGAGTGTTAAAAATTTAGAATAAAACCCAATCAATTAGGGCCTGATTTTGAGGATCAACTTACCAAAATTAGTTGATTCTCTAAGTCAATTTCTGTCAGTTATTTTCTAAATTTCTTGTTCCTTATTTAACAGATTTTCTATTGTAATTCTTTCGTATAAATTGTTGTAATTGTCGATTCAAGATGAATAAGAGAGTGAGAGAATTATTTTTCCAATCTTTTCTTTTCTCCTTCATGTTCAAGTACATTGATTTAATGCATGAAGTGCTTTATACTATTTGTTTGTAACTACCTGGCAGCATCAGCAATACAAAAATATGCAATGAACAAAAACAAAGTGAAGTGCAAACTTTATCATCTCATACATAGTCTACTATTCAGTTAGTTTGTGAGAAAATAAATAGTTAATAAGACTCCACCTTATCATCATCATCATCTTAGCCTTGTCCCAACAAAATGAGGCTGGCTATACAAGTTCCTTATTTATTTGCAATTTCTTCAGATCATCTTCAATCATTTAAATATTTAATAAAATTGTTAACAAGGAAAATGGTTTGACAACATCATGGCCTCTTCTTTCAATATGTTAAGTAATACTTGCATTTATAACAATTCAGTTGCTGATAACAGGATTCGACAAGCTTTTCAGTGTCATCAATGTCACTAAATTCAGCAATTTCAAGTGGGAACAAAACAAACAGAATGGCCAGAAGGGTTTGGAAAAGTGGTCATGATGAAAGAAACTATATCTTACTAGCCAGGAGAAGAAATTGCAAGCATCTTTGTATGAACATGCTAAAGGAAAACCAAAATTCAAGAGTGCTAAACCTTCTCACATAAAAAGTTGCAGTTTGAACCAAGGGGGTTTTGGCAATGAGAATCGTGGGTGGCATGTAGGTCTACCACAAGAACTTAAGGATGAAATTAAAGCCAAGTGCAAAAAGTAAACTTAAATTGGCAACTGCAGAGCATGACCACTTTTAAAACAGATATATGGCGCAAGAAAATTTTCACCCACAGCAAAAATTAGTTAACAGAGGATTGGAAGAGAAAATGAAGCTGAAAATAGATCTTGTTACTGCTAAGGTAACCATATGTATTTCCTTGCAATCACAAACAAGTTAACTGCAGCAGGCATGTTTTGGAATGTGTTTAAGGATGATACAGAGACATTCACAATCAAAAAGTGGCATAAACCGAATTGCTCTACCCAGCCTGTGTCTATTTACGTGCATTTACAGCAAATGTTAATCCGTATGTGATTTGAGCCAAGATCCAACTTTGCATAGGAAAAAGTAAATTGATTGGAATATACAAGTAGAAAGGGGCATACCAATTTATTTCATGGTGGTCTGGCATAATTTTGATCAATATTTAGTAATTATTCAAGGCTTTTGGACGTTTCTGTACCCTATAGTCCTATACAATATCCGTCTAAAACAATTCAAGGAAATATAATTGACAAATGGCTCACCTCAATTCGTGAAACAACACCCTTTGTAACAGAAATTGTATCTCCTCCAAGTGGATAACCAACAACTGTCACTGCATCCTGCATTATGACATCAATATGTATAAACAGATTTTAATGGTCAGCCTATATAAATACGATGATGGTTTATAAAAAGGCTTAAGCATTCAGAATTGTTTTACTGTTAAAAAAATAAGGAAAAAGAATAGGATAATGTATGTTTGTACTCTTGTACAAGAAACAATTTCTGATATTGAGACAAGATGTGCATGAATATTTCAAATATTCATATATATTAAACTGAAGACTTTGATCACAATTCACAAGACATAAAATTCCGATTTGATTTCAATTTGGACCTCTATAGTCAGGTAATAATGCATAGTTCCATTAATATATATATATAGGAAAAAATTTGAGCTGTATTAATCCAAAAAAAGAGAAAAGCTGTATAGATGTATAGCCCAGGCCAGCATCCTTTGGCCCCATTCCCTCAGACCATTAGGCTTTAAAACATTAACCCTGCATGTTACAGAAAATCCCCGCAACCCCCTCACAATTGGAAAGGAGGCCAACATCCCCAAGGTTTTGTTATCAAATCCCACCCCCCAATCCAAGTCCGTTGCTAAGGTGCCCTGACATCACTCAATGGCAGCCCCTTTGCCCTTCCTCATCAGCTTAGTCGTATTCCCCCACCCGCTACCTAACCCCTTGCTCTCAAAGAACTGTTCATCCTCCAGTGTCTAAGAGGCCTTAGTTTTTGTTGCAGCTTGTGTCAATGTAGCGTTGCTGCCCATTTCCAGCCATAGCCTGTTTTCTACCACAAGTTTCGTTAGCTCGGCCTAATGGCCTTTTACCAAATCTTTCATCCATTGGAGATCCCTAAGCTGCTGAGAGGCTGCCCCTTGATGCACCTCCTTCCATATGTCATGCCACCACGATTGCCACTCTGCCCTTTCCTCCCATCACGCTTGCTCTACCGCTAGGCAACACACCACTGTAACATCAAGGACATCCATTGTCCGCTTGGGTGTCATCCTCCCAACAGACCCATGCAGGTTGCCCCAGTCTGGCCTTGAAGAGGAGCCACCAACAGCCACCTCACCATTCGGTGGCAGCATCGCAGACCTTGATCTCTCCCACGTTGTTGTTGGTACACCAGTCGTGGCTCTAGCGGCAATACTGCTGTGCTCGACCTCCATAGCACAAGGATCACCCCTAGGTGTTGCCCTGGCTACCGTCTGTGCAAGGAATCCTAGAAAAATTGGGGCAAATTGATTGGAGTGCCATGCTTCATATGTCGTAAAAAGGTGAAATGAACACCCACAAGCTTGTGGGGATACCCCAACTAGACAAAGTACCACTCCATCAAAACTACTGCTTCCTGCCACATGCCCAACAATGCTAATTTGCAAATGTGCCCATTGCCTGTCCAGGGAATCGTTCCTGTAAAGAACTTTGCCTAATCCGTCTGGGCCTGGGCCATTGGCGCTATGATCTCCCCCTCTGTTGCCACTCCCAACGCTTCAACCAATGCTTGCACAGTCACCCTGATCCGTTTGCCCCAAAATTGCATTTCGTTGCCCACCTAGTTATCAAAGAAATTTGTAGTTAAGTGCCTCGATTCTCCCTCGATGCGCTTTAGCACGTCTACCTAGCCCATCTGCTCCCCCACTGTCCATAAGTTGGCTTCTCCCGCAAACTCTATCCATGATGGCTCGAAAAAGAACCTTTGTCCCATGATCGTGGTTGCCTCTACCCACAATTGGTGCCCTACCTTGGCAATCCCTTTGACAGCGCAGGCAATGTTTGCCCACGGAAAACCAATGAGTTTCTGTTTTTCCAGATCTCCAACAATGTGCCAAGCACGGCAAAGTCCCCATTATTGATCACAATGTTGACAACATGCCAAATAGCCTGGACAACCCGACACATGTAGATAAAATGATGCAATGTTTCGGGCCCTGCACAACACAGAGGATAGCTAGCATTCACATGCATGCCCCATTCCTACAACGCCCTATGTTTGACTAACCACCCAAATGCTTTAATTTTTTCTAGGAGTTGACCCCTCCATACCTCAGTCCATCCATCCTTAGGCAGGTATAGGGACTTAACCACCTCTTTCAGGTGTTTCTCCAACAAGTCCAAGGCTTTCATCATTTGAGCATGGCTGCACATGTTCTTCCAAAGCTGAGAGCTCCTCACATTAGCCTCCCATTGGCTATATTTCTATCTTAATAGTTGTACCCATGGCGTCGCCCCACTCGTTTGTTTGAGAAATTTGTTTACCAGGCTATACAAACCCAAGGTCACCTCGTCATAGAACAGCAGAATGCCAATTCCCCTTGTTGCCTTTGGGTGCGCCGTTAAAGCCCAAGACACCAGATGGAGCTTCTTACCTTCTTTTCCCCCAAACCACACAAAACCATTGATGATCTAGTCGATTTTCTGAAGCACACTAGCCAATGGAGCCACCATGAATGCCGCGAACCTGGTTGTCGCCATCAACATTGTTGATGCAAGGATCATCTTTCCTTTGCAGGATTGAAAACGGCCAATCTAGAGCCTTATTTTTGCCTGCAATCGCTCAACAAGTCCCATGTATGTCCTCTTCCATTGCCAATCAAAGATTGGCATTCCTAGATAATTGTCTTGCAATCGGCCTAGTAGTATCCCTAGCATCTAAACTATTCTGCCCCCCATTGTCCCGTGTATGTTGATGAGGTGGATGGTTGACTTACCTTTATTTATATAGCACCTCGCGTTGCATTCTATCGAGCACCCTCATCAATGTTATTGCCTGTGGCACCGCCACTCTAGCAAAAACGATCATGTTGTCAGCATAGTGTGCCACTAGACAGTGTACCCCGACAACATTTAGCCCCTGCATCCCTTCAGTGAGGCAATAACTTTGAAGCATATCCATCACCACTATAAACAATAACAACGACATAGGGTCCCCTTGCCGTAGCCCTCTCTCCAATCCTTGGAACCCCCACAGCCTCCCGTCTATATCAAAAGAGTGTTGGCTGTCTCTTTGCATTTGAATACATAGGTTAACAAACCTATGGTTGAAACCCTTCAATAGCATGACTTCTCGAAGCGCCGTCTAGCTCACTGTGTCATACGCCTTGGTGATATCTAGCTTAATGCACATTCTCGAGAATTTGGCCAACTTGAGAGAGTGCAAGATCTCTTGCAACAGTAGGACATGATCTTGTAAAAAATGGCCTTTGACAAACCCAGCCTAATGCTCACCCACCAATTTTGTCATTAGTGGCATCAAATGCCCAACCAACATTTTTGAGAAAAGTCGTAGCAGAGTGTTGCAAACACCGATGGGCCTGAAATGACTCAGCGAAGTTGGATGTGGCACTTTGGGCAACAGTATGATCCGCAAGCAATTGATCTCTCTCCAAACTTGTTGCCAGTTGAGCATGTGATTGAAGGCATCTAATAGGTTGGCCCCCATGATGTCTTCAAACACCCAAAAAAATTCAATTGGCCACTCGTTTGGCCCCAACGCCTTATTGACCTGCATGGACCTCATTGCCATCCTTAACTCCACCCATGAGAATGGCCACAACAGGCATTGGTTATCAACCCTTGAGAGGACCTCTGGCACCAAAATCAAGATTCTCTTTGAGTCCTACTGCCGCCAAACCCCATCCTAGATTCTCTCCTGTAATATATTTGAGTTGGTAAGTTCTCTAACAAACAAACAAAAGGTTAAGTGTTTGCCTATAAGGCATGGATAGGCCATATGAGATCAACCAGCCAATAACAATGTCTAGTTTGTTTCTCTGAACACTCTAGATTCCCATTTCTTGTATCTCAGATGAAGAGTTTTTATAATTAAAGTAAAAACATGAAGAAACCTATTTCACATATATATGGGAATCACTAGTCAGTTAAAGAGTTGCACTACTATTATTGTGAGTACAGCATCACAATATATATGCAATGCTGACTTTTTCCCTCTAAGCATCAAATAAGAATGAATGACATTATCACCATCATCATCCTAACCTTATCTAAACTATTGTGGTTGCATAGGAAAAGTACGGTCAGGCTGAAGTAAGAATCTCAGATCTTAGGTTTGAATTCATCAAAATGAACAATTGCAACCTGAGCGACTCACCATTGGTGCATCGCAAGCTGAAGTGAGTTGTGACAAGCAGATTGCAAGTCCACTACAAGTCTTGTCAGATGACTTTTGTTCCAAACAATGGCTGCTACATAGGCACATTTGTTGGCCCTACTTGGTATTTAATTTAGAGAAGTCAACAGGAATCTCTTTAAGTCTTATCTAACTATGCCATTCATCAACCACCTAGTAGGCATTCAACTTGGTAATTCACCCCTTTGTATAGCTTGACTATTACCTAATGATCCAATCCAGCAACTGCTTGCTCAATAGTTTTCCTCTCAGAATGGTTTCAACAAAATCATATAGAACGCGGAGTAGATGCCACTTTATTTGTCTGGCATTCCAGCTTGCACATCTTGTTAGAAGCCTATACTTGAACTTGAAATAGAATAATAAAATGAAACTAACACTAAAGAAATTAATGGATTTAAGGGAGTCTCTGGCTTCACCTCCTTAGTACAATTACCCAACTTCGTTCTTCTCATTTCCAATTAGTATAAGCCTTAAAATAGTCCCGGACCATGCATATTTTAATGTTATTCCCCCATAAGAATTGTTCCATTTGCTTAGATAAATTCTCATAAAAATCAGCTCTGACCTCCACATGTGGCCTTGCCATGGCATTATAAGTAAAGTTATTTCCTGTCTGCATGACAGGACTAGGTCAATTAAATTGTATTATGCTTGATACCAAGCAAACTTACAAACATTAATGATAAGGTTCAAGTCATTTTTCTAAAACAGTAAAATGCCATAGAAGCAGGAAGTAACAGCCTTTCAAGTCCTTCAACTAACAATATGCAATATGCCCTATGTTAGAAGAGATCAAAGACAATCCTGCACTTCACTATTGAAATATTTAAACACAACAATTATAAAATTTCTAAACCTGGAGACGTGGTAATCGTCCAAAGTGAAGAGGGTCAGTCCCTTCCCAAAATTCTTCATCCTCGACTGAAAGAAGAGCAACGTCACATTCCAAACCTGTAGCAAGAACCTGAAAAGAATATCAAATTTTTTGAAGCAGGTGTTAACAAAACCGAAATTCTTAGAGTAGAAGCGCAGAAAATGGCTGTTGCTCATAGCATTTACAACATTCAGGAAGTTGTCCTCAGAGAAGTCATGAATATTAAGGAACAAGAATATTCGGCAATATTTATTCTCTCTCTAAAATTCTTGAGAAATCATTTGCAACTGGAGAAAAATCTGGTATCATTCAAAACATCTTCCAGAAAACAAAATTCAAACTATGTATGGTGTGCTGAAATTTCACAGCAAAGTACTTAAGAAGAGATATAAATGGGTTTGTGCTGAAAGCTTACCTTGGTAGCTTATCAAGGGAGATAATTTTAATTTTTATTGTTTTTTGTTAGATTAAATGATAATGCAATAAAACCATCCTTGGTTTATCTCTTAGATTCCAACTTCTGGTTGTATCCCAATTTTTTTTAATGAATAAAGTCTTCTTGTTGCTTTTTTTAAAGCGGGATGTTTGACATTCTATTCTTTTTAAATTTCTTTTAAATAATGTTGAAATTTCTCTGTAGTGACTGAAATTAATTTTTAAATTCAGCATTAAGACAATCTTACAACACCAAATCTGAACCTTTATCTCCCTAATTATACCTTCTAAAATATCCACACTGTACTTAGTCAATGAAGTATGTTGGTAAGGCTTGTAACATAAATCATACAAGTCACAGCTTTAAACTAAGGGGTTACACAAATATAGGCTGTGTGACAGCAAGGTTAAAACATATGTTAAAGGTTATCCTGAAATACAATGTTTCGATATGGTATAAGACTTGGACCATTAATGACATGAAAACTCATGGACCTTACAACTTGTCGAACCAATGGATTAAAGACTTAAGGACTACACAAATTTGATGATTTAAGGCCTTTATAACTGATTTGAGGGAACATTTAATTGTGACTTCGTTAGCCATGTTGGAAGGACTAGTTGCTCATCAAAATAGAGATGACATAGGCGCCTTGACTGGCCCTCGATTTAAAACATTTTGAGGCCCATAATGATCATGACATGGACAAATGTGACATTGCTTAAATGATGATAGTTATGACATTATAATATAGACATTTTTTGGTTATTATACAAGCAGAGTTAGTTGCCGTACAAGAACTCTAGGCAAAAAGCAACGACAACGTTCTCCAAAGTGAGGTAAAACACCTTATAGAGGAACTTGTGGCTTGAGAAGCAATCCATGCAGTTGAACTCCAAAAGGTCTTTGAGAAGTCAAGCAGAGGTCAGGTGACTAATATTGAAGGGACTCCGTCCTCCACCACTTGCAGAAGGCACTAATCCTTTAAAGCCTATTGTCACAGAGATCCAAACTTTTTAATCCAACAACCCTCCAAAATCACCCCTTGTTATTTACCTTGAAGAAGATAATGATGAGCTACTGGCCATAGATTGATGGCCAAATTCTGCTAAGTGTTATAATACTCCGTTATGTAATAAAAGTTGGGCTCCTTGTCCGTCATTGTTCCTAATTTGTGTATTGTGAATTGAAACCAGACCTAGAAACTTGTGCTAGGTATAGGCAATTCAAAAATAGAGGCTAGACATGCCAAGTAGGAAGTTCCAAATTAGGATAGATCATAAAAGTCTACGGTAACTATTAAAGCAGCAAGTAACAATCATAGAGCAATAGAAATGACTAGTCAAGTTGCTTGGATACGATCATGAGATTCTGTACATGGCTGGAAGAGAAAATTCTGTGACAAATGCACTTTCGAGGAAGGCTAAACCATTTGCTCAATACTCCATTTCCATCCCCTAGATGATTATAGTTGCTAGCATTTAGAAGGAACTGCTACAAGACAGAGAATTAGCATCTATTCTTGATAAATTGCAAGTAGATCCTGATAGTGCACCAAACTATCAATTGAATCATGGTTATTTGTTGCACCAAGGGTAACTAGTCTTATCTACTCACTCTAAACTAAGGTCATAATGAGTTTCATGCAGCCCTTGTTGGAGGACACACATCGCAAATTGTATATTGGAGAAGAATGAAAAAAGACATAAAACAGTATGTAGCAGAATGTAATGTTTGCCAGAACATGTATGAGACTCTCCCGCTGGGTTGTTGCAGCCACTATCAATTCTAAAAGGGCTATAGACTTCATAGCCAAATTGCCCAAGTCCAAGGGGTATGATTCAATCATAGTGGCTAAAGACTGAGTTACCAAATATACCCATTTATGTTCTCTTGCTCATTCTTACACAGCCAAGACAGTTTCTAAGGTCTTTGCCAAGGAAAGTTGCAAGACATCATGGCATGGTGAAATCCATTAGCAATAGGGATTCTATTTTTCTAAGTCATTTTTGGACCAAATCCTTCGAAATACCTGGTACAACATAAAAATGAGTACTACATACCACCCACAAATAGATGGATAAACTAAAGTGATTAATTGATGTTTAGAAACATAAATGCATTGTCTCTCCAGTGAGAGTCCTAAGATGTAGGCTAAGTGGCTGCATGGGTAGAATATCAGTACAACACCACTTTCCAGATAGTAACACAAGTGATACCTTTTGAAGATTTATGGACATCCCCCATCCACATTACCAGCCTATCAAATAGAAGCACAACAGTTACAGCAGTAAATAAAAAATTGAGGGACAGGAATACCTTGTTAAAGGACGTTAAGATCAATTTAGAGCATGTACAACAAAGGATTAAGCAACAAGCTAACATATATTGCATAGAACAGGAATTCCGAGGAGACGATTTAGTATATTTGAAAGCCTTATCGGCAATTAACAATCGCTCATTGCTCTAATCTGAAGTTAGCCCCTAGATCCTCTGGCTCATATCCAATCATACAACAGATAGTAAAGGTTGCCTACAAATTGCAATTATCAAAGGGCACGCATATTCATCTACTGTTCCATGTATATCCTTAAAAAGGTTGTGCGGTAGCAAGCTTGCATCGACACACAGGTTCCAGACATTACTGATGACGGAGAGTTGGTAACAGCACTTGATCGTATCTTGGAAATTAGATGGAGATAGGACAGATATGTGAGAGAATCCCTTGTTCAGTGGCAGAACTTGATAGTAAAGGGTGCTACTTGGAAAAACTAATTGGAGTTTTAGCAGAGACACCCATATACTAACCTTGGTGACAAGGTGATTTCTCAAGAAGGGACAAATGATAGGCCACCATTACTATAGCATTCCAGTAAGAGGAAGAGGCTGGAATTGCCTGAAATTATGGGCTATGTATAAGTCAATCTAGTTAAAATGGGCCTGAAATTGTGGATTGTATGTCAGTTTGATTGGTCCAAATAAATCAGGTTGGCTTCAAAACCTTGATTATTGCTTAATTTTTTTGCTTTGATTCGAGTTTGTAATAGAATAACTAGGGAACTGGGAAACAGGAAAGGGGTGAAGAATTATCATTGTCATTGTAAGCAGGCAAGCGTCTCTTGAAGTGGCCCACTTTCAGCAAAAACAGGTTCAAACCTATCAAAATTCACTTCAACCTTACCAATAATGTTACTATTATGAGCTAACTGTTGTTGCTAGGTAGACAACTGCCCATAAAAAAGCATTGTTAAAGTCAATCATCTGCCCTATAAAGTCATCCAGTTTAAAGGGATAAAGACATTAATGATAATGGTGATGGTTAAAATAACATCACAATATATATCATGGTTCAAAAATAACAAGGGCTACTTTTACGGCAATAAAATAAGAAAAGATGTACTTAGTCAATCCATCAGTATGATTAACTAACTATTGTAATTGCAAGAAAAGAACGAAATGGACGTGATATACTTAACTCCTGTAATTTTCATTACTATTAATATTTAATGATTTTTTTGAACTATCATTCTTCGCACGATGCAAGAAAGCATTCTGCCTATCTTATAGGTATACCTTAGCAACATATTTAGTATCATCTCCTCTCCTCTTCACTTTCACCTACATAACATTTGGAATTAAATGAAGCCCTGCATAAGACATTCATAAATACAACAGAAAACTATAAACATCTCTATGAGAAATACCTGGGTATGATGTTGAACACAATGTGCATTTGTCAAAAGCTTTCTTCCTTGTATCATAAACGCACTGCAATTAATAACTTATAAAACTTAGTATTAATTAAGCATCGTTTTTTATAAAAGCAAACAGCAAAACAAATACTGGTATCGAAATATTTTTTAGGACTATCAGGTAATAACTGATTAAATACAATTATCCTATACGTAAAATGCCAGTGTGATAGAACTTGCCTGCCTGTACTTGTATATTGTCGTTGCTTTTGCCAAGGAAGTGAATAATCAGGTTCCGTGTGTGTGCAATATACCTGCACAATAAACTCAATAACACTAATCTCTAAAAATGGCAGGGTCCAGACAAGTATAGAAGAGAACATTGTCTATGAAAACATTGTTAAAGAAGTTAAAAGAATAAAAATGCTCCATGGAATATGAATTAGGTTTCTTTGTATATGTTACAACCCCTGAAATTCAGAATTGCATGGTTATCACATAAGAAACATATTGTTACAGATGGAAGATCAACAAGATCAAGTTTACGAAAAAATCTATCATTCTTTTTCACTAGATGAGTCTTGAATAATACGGCATTTGTGAGCTTGCTATAACCTCTCACCAGTTATTGCAACTTTATATTATCACCTGATCTTTAAAGAACTAGATAAACATAAGAGAAGATTTTTTTTGGAGAAACTTCGGGCATATATTAAAAACAAAAAGTATGTACATCATATCTACATGTCCAAAAATAGCCCTAATGAAACCAGCTTGGTATATCTACATCATATCTACATCATAGCCCCAATGAAACCAACTTGGTATAGCTTTGAGATCTCATCACGAACTGCCAATGCCAAATCAAGTCTAATCTTGCATACTCTTTGCTTAACCGGTCTAATGCTAGGGTCCAATATGATGTTGTGCTGAACTAAACCTGGGTCTAGGCCTAGCATATCTTCATATGACCAAGCAAAGGCCTTAATGTTGCTTCATAGGACCTTGGTGATGTTTTGAGCCTATTGAGGTTGCAGTGAGGAACTTAGTTTAAGGGTTTTCTCCTCACCACTGCATGTTGTGACAGGAACCTCAACCAGAGAATCTTTCATTATGTCGCCCACCTCTAAGTCAAGGGTTCTAACTAGGTTTTCAGGTCAGTATAGAGGTTTTTCTATTGAGGCTATGCGGTTGACAAGACTCTCAGGCTCAAGATCTAGGCAATTAGGGTTGATACACCGTTCAACATCATCGTGAGGTCCATGTAGACACAAAGGCAAACTATTTTGCTCCCAGGTACTCATACTTTGATCCTGCACATCAACCAAAAGCATATTAAGTGGCACTAGGGTAAAGATGAATAAATAATGCTAAAATGCCACAAAATTATGCAAATATATGCTATTCTGGCATAAACAAGGTCATCCAAGGCTACCAATGGGGTAAGGACAAGCAAACAAAGTGCAATAAGGAGCAAATAAAAGCCAAACAAAGGGAAATATGAGAAAGAAGGCTACAAATGGTCAACAAGGGTTGCAAGTTTTGCCAGTTTTAGGCCTTAGTGGGCCAGGATGCCAATTTAAGGCCATAGTGGGCCATGATCAAATGGTGCCAAATAGTGGTCAAGCAAGGTTAAACCCCACTATTTGATACCCATCAAAGGCTAGACAAAGGGAAATAAGGGTGAAAAAAAGACAAATAAAGAAAATTTAATGCTATATAAAGGCCATAGAAGATCAACAAGGTCAACGCAAGTTCAAAAAACAAGTTGAAACATCATATAATAAGGCCAAATCAAGAAAAACAGGCTACATATGGTGCAATTTGGTGAATATAGGTCAAAAAGGGTTAGATTTTGCTAGTTTTAGGCCTCAGTGGACCATGGTTTAGGACTACTAGGCTATCAAGTGAGTTTGGGCATCAATTACAGCTGTTTCTGGGCTGTTTGGACATGAAAATGAGAACTTTTGACGCTTCCACGTTGGTCTCCCCCTATTTCCATGCTAGCTAGTGTGGAAGAAGGGACCCTCAACATGGAAACCAAGGGAAATAGGTGTTGGGGCATCTAGAGGTCCAAAATTGAAGTCTTGGGGCCTTCCCTAGGCAACGTAGGGCCAGATCTACCAAAATTGATCACTCTGGAGGCCAGTAGAGGCCAAAAAGTAGGTTTTGCAACCTTCCCCCTTGTCTCCACGTTGGCCAACATGGAAGAGAGAAAAAGGGGGGGGAGGTGGGGGGCGCGGGTCAGCATGGAGAACCAAATTCTTGGTCAAAATAGGGTCAACTGATGTCAAATCGATAGCTGGAGCCAAGATTTGGAACTTGTGCATCCTCTAGTTTTGTTTTGAGGCAGTTTGAGTTGATGTCAAAACATGTCAAAATGACTTCCCCCCCTTTTTTCACGTTGAGCATAGTATTCCCATCATGGAAGAATGGGGGGACACTTGTTCCATGGTTCTAGGGTGGTTTAAGGGCACATTAACCAGGTTTCCATGGCCCTAGGGCTGTAAATCATGATTCTGCAAGTTTCTAGCTGATTTTGGGCATGTTTGGAGGTCATTCAAGGGCACCTAAGGTCTTCCTCCCTGTTTGCATGCTAGGTGAGTTACTCCAGTGTGGAGGATTGGGGGGAATGGGTTTTGGAGGTTAAAATGAGGTCAAACAAGCAAAATCTTGAGGCTATGAGGTCCTAAGCTTCTTTGGCATATATCTTTGGCTTCTGAGAGTGTCATTTTGCCACCAAAAGTGGAAAGTAGCTCCCCCCCTTATTTCCACACTGCGCAGCATGGAAGGGATCTTCTCCAGTGTGGATGGAGCAAGAATCCCAAATCTAGGTCAATTTGGGTCACAATTGACCATGCATGTCAGCTTCCAGAGTTGCTAGGGCTAAGGGCTAGGGTTTCATGTCAAAATTTGGCAATTTTGGGTACTCCTCAGTGCATTCTGGACTCCCCCCCCCCCCGGCAACGTTTTTCCATGCTAGGGCTAGGAGACTCAACGTGGAAGATTGGGGGGAACAACTTTTTGGCCATTTGGTGTCAATTTTTTGAGGTTTGAAGGCTCCAATAGCTGCTAACATGGTTCTAGAGTGCATACAAGGTTATCTAATGTCATTCTAAGGTATTTATGGATCCCAAATAGGTCACCCCCCCCCCCCCCCCCCCCCCCCCCCNTCCACACTGCCCAACATGGAAGAGAGGATCCTCAGTGTGAGAATCATAAATCTCAAATCTGGACCAATTTTGACCACAATCGACTATGCATGTGTGCTTCTAGAGTTGCCAGGGTCGAGGACTAGGGTTTAGGGCCAAAATCAATAAGTTTGGAGGTTTGTTGGATGGTTTTTGAGCTTCCCCCTTTTTTCCATGCTAGGGATGGTATACCCAGCGTGGAAGATTAGGGGACAACTTTTTGGCCATTTGTGATTAATTTTACAAGGTTTGAGGACTTGGGAAGGCGTAAAATTGGTCTTAGGGCTCATGTAAGGCTGTAGGGTGTATGACAGAGGTGTCTGAAGGCCGTTCTGAAGTCCCCCCAAAGTTCCTCCCCCCCCCCCCCCCCCCCCCCCCCCCCCCCCCCCCCCCCCNGGTGGCTCTTAGTGTGGAGAAACTGAGGGACCTTGCTTTTTGGCCATTTCTTGTCATCTCTGGCCATGCATGTGGATCTCTGAGGCTGCTAATGTCGACTGCTGATGGTTAGTGTCAAGACTTGGTCATTTCAAGGGTTGTTAAGTGGTTTTTTGGTGTCTCCCCTTCTTCCACATGGGGGGTATTGTGCTCAACATGGAGAATTGGGGGGCAAGGGTTTTTGTCTTTTCATGGTTGATTTTGGCAGGTCTGAGGGTCTTAGGATGTGTAAATGGGGTTCTAGCACATACACTAGGCTTTCCGGTTTCTATTTAAGGTTTCTAGGGGTTTTTCTAGAGTCTCCCCAAGGTTTCCCCCTCTCTTCCACGCTGGCCAACGTGGAAGAGGTGGCTCCCAACATGGAGGGACCAAGGGACTTTAGTTTTTACCATTTTTTGGCAATTTTGGCTACGCATGTATGTCTATAGGGCTACTGGTGTTGATCATCGATGCTTAGGGTCAAAATCTAGCCATTTTAAGGGCTCTGAGAGGGTTTTTGGGCTCCTTCCCCCCCCCCCCCCCCCCCCCCCCCCCCCCCCCCCCCCCCCCNGGTGGGATGCTCAGTGTGGATAATGTCCCCCTCAACGTGGAGAACCAAGAGGAGGCAATTTTGGTCATTTGAGATGACGTCCGAAAGTCTGGTGGCTTTCAAAAGGGTTGGGTTGCTTCCAGAAGTTAAATTACATGCAAACTTCCACAATTTTGGCTTCCCCCCTTCCATCCACGCTAGGACTAGGATGCTCAACATGGAAGAGGTCTCCCCCAGCATGGAAGAACCAAGAAAGTTAGATCTAGGCTAGTTCGACATCCAATTGACCATGCATGTAAGCCTTCAGGGTTGCCGATGTTGATGGTCAATACTAGGTGCCAAGATCCACCAGTTTGAAAGCTCCTAGGTACCTCATGCAGTCTTCCCCTTTTCTTCCACACTGGGCATGATGACCCCATTGTGGATGAGAGGGGGATGGTAGTTTCATGCCATTTTTGAGTATTTTGAGGTCTTTGGAAGCTTCAAAGGGTTCCGATAGGGTCTAGGGGTCACCAGGCTTTGAGAAATGGTTACTAGTAGTCAATTCAGGTCATTTTAGCTTCCCCCCATCTATATCCATGCTAAGGGTGAGATGCTCAGTGTGGATGAGGCTTCCACTAGCATGAAAACACCAAATCCTAGGTTTCGACTATGTTTGGTGAGGTTCTAAGGCTACTAGGGGTGCTTGTAGGGGTTCTAGGTCATGTGAGACCACTTTGGCGGTCAAACTTGGGCTAGATGGGTGTTTTTGGTTTTTTTTTTTTGGGGGGGGGGGGGGGGGG
>MNCI01025588.1:134938-177990 GCA_015680685.1 Gnetum montanum
GGGTGGGGGTGTGTGGTGGTGGGGGGAGTGTGTGTGTTACCCCTTTACCAAAAATGAAAAATTGGGAAAGTTGGTGTTAAGCCTCACCCACATTGGCCTCCCAACTACCTCTACTCTGGGTATGGCAGGGGGAAAGAAGGGGGGTGAGATGATGGGAATCTCACACCTTCTAATCCAGCATTGATGAGAGGGAGAAGGCTGAAAACCAAAGTGGAAAGTTGGTATTTTTCCACTAAAACTAGTTTTAGCAAGCTGCCAATTTTCTCAACTTGGAAAAATGGGGAGAAGCTAACTTCCGAAAGTTTGATGGTTTCTGAAAGGGTTGCACTAGCAACTTTAGTAACTAGAAAAAATTTGTAGTAAAAAGGGAAAAGGGGGAGAGAGAGAGAGAGAGAGAAAAGATGTCAACACTAGCTTTGGGCTGAAAAATTCACAGCAAGTGCTGCAAAAAGCCACCACCCAACCACCTGCAACTTCCACACAACATTTTTGGTCACAAAGGGGAAGGGATAGCATTGATCTTTTGAAGGTTTTGGTGGGATGCCAACGTTGGCCTTGAAATTCACAGCAACTATTGTGAAAATCTTGAAAACCTGAACATCTACAACTTCCACGCTGAGCTTTGATTGCAAGGAGGATGGGTTGCAATGTTGGGTTTTGAAGGTTTCAAAGGTTTTAATGTCAAAATTGCAGATTTTTGCAACAAAAGGCAACATTGGCAACAAGGCAAATAGATTTAGACGTAGAAATTGGGCAGCGGCTCTCCTTTTAGCACCAAGAAAACTATTGCAATCGAAAAAATTGATCGCTGGAAAAATTGATTAGATTGTTGAGGACTGCAGCTTCTCTTACTTCATGTCTTCCTTAGGCACCATTTGGTTCCTCAACACAACCAAATGGTGCCTAAGGAAGACATGAAGTAAGAGAAGCTGAAACTTACGATTCAAAGCTTTCTTTATTTATGGTCTTACAAATCACCACTATTGTATCCTAGCTTATGAATGCTTCTTTTGGTTGTTCCTATGTCATCGCTCTTCTTATTGATTCACATTGTTACCTATGTATCTCATGCATGCTTATGAAATGTGAACATAGGTTTTTTTTATACTGGATTGCATCTTGACTTAGAAGATATATCTTAACAACTTTTGCACATGCGTGACGTTTGATGCAGATGTATTGTTAACTTCCTACCCAAAACTTACAATAGTTTGCAATATTCATCTTGCATACATACTCCTTAAAGCAATAAATATGCATATGGTATCTTTTAACAACAAAATCTTAGATCCCAACAAGAACAAAAAGAAAATCCTTCAAATTTTCAAGTTGAACTAACACCATGGAAAATGAAGTAATCCTGTGGTGTAAGTAGAACAAATTTCTACCACTGACCAAAACAAAACTAAAAATATGCTTTGTTTCACATGTAAAGCAATATGAGCCATCCTTAATAATAGAACTTGCTTGATAAATATCATATCAGTTTTTGTATCTCGATAAAGTGAAAATTGCAAGTTCTTCAGAGCAAGAATGAATACCTTCACTACTGCATTCAGATAAGCACCAAATTCCAAATCCTCCCGTTCAAAGACCTACATAAACTAGCTCACCAATCAGTTTCTTCAAAAGAAACCAAAGACACAGCTATAAGAAAATATACATGAAAATACGTTATTACTCATCTACAAGTAGACAGAAGATCGCAGAATCATTAGCTGTTCGAATTTAGCAAAGACAAAGATGATTTTAGAACGTTTTATCGAAACGACAAACATAAATTTTGAAATAAACGGGACAAAAAACAAATGCGAAAAAAAAAAGATGTTCCTGTCTTGAAGATATTAACAAAAGTAATGATACATATCTTTGACATCCCAAAAATTATACTAAAATCAAGGGGAATATATGTAAATGGTCGAGTAGTAAACAAGAAGTTCTAGAGCTGTGACCTGGCAATCATAAGTGAGAATTAACTTCTTCTTTTTAAGGATGCAGACAATGTTACCCTCTCAGGGAATCCAATCAATAGAAATTTATATTTCCATATTAATGCTAACTTTAAAATTTCAGGTTGTCAAATGTAATAACCTAAATACATTGGATAGAAATGAACTCATGACAACAGCAATAACAAAAGTGGCAAGGACATTGCAGATATTATAAAACGGTTTTTAAAATAAAATTTTAAAAAACGCCATGATGGCTTATCTTGTCAAGTTTTTCAGCCCTTATTGAGTTCTATTTTGGCCTGAATTGATCATCGAAATCCAACAATTTATACATTCAGGAAGCATATGCATCATAGAAAACAATTCAGTCTCAAAGACGTCTACGTTGATATAAGTTGGAATGAGTTTCTTTTGATCAATTTAGAACAGTACATGAGGAAAATGACTCTAAGATCTAATAGATATTTTTGACAATTTAATGTATGACTACATAATGAGAAAATATAATTCAACGTAGGTTTATAACTTTGCATATATATGTCAGGATGTGATTAGTCTTCATTATTGCAATATTATTGGAACTAATTATTGAACCGTGTTATCATAAAATCGATTAGGGGAAATGATGTATTACGAAAAAAGCAGATCCAAAGTTTTGATGCTGGAATCGCTTTACTTTCAGGAAATTTATGATTGGAATGCAAAAGGATGGAGGAGATAAATATAGGGACCGAAGGGTATAAGTGGAAGGTTGTGATTTTTATTTTCAACCCTTCATATTCTACAAATGAGGGGACCCCAAATGTTTTTATTTAAGCTTTAATTTATATTTACATTTCTTTCTGTATCCTAATCCCAAAGTCTTCTCTATTGTCTATCAAAATCCATTTCACAACTGGTCAAATTACTTTGCTTGGCTTGCCACTTTATCTTTTCCCCAACTTTAGCATTTTTTTCATGAATTTTATTCCTTGTCGTTTCTTTACTTAAAAGAGCAACATACGGATCTAGCATATCTTCTGTAACAATGCTTATTCTGCTGCAACATCTTCATAAGATAATCTATACCATAACATCATTTTTCATCTGTACATTTCTATGTACGTGCAACTGCAAGTCGTATACTATCTGAAGGGTACTGTGGCTCAATAGAAACATTTATTAATTAGACTTATAGTGATATGTGAAGAAACAGAACAAAACAAAAATGGAATGTTCAACACAACGAAGGTGGATCTTTAATCAATTCACAGAAAAGCAACAGATCATGGGCATGGTACATTGATTTGTTAGAGTGCAAGGCTCTTAACTGTCTTGTTGTGCGCTCAAGCCCCATAGCAGGCGCTCTACTGACAGTTATCTACCACTGTAATTCGGACTTGTGCATGTATACCTTGGCTATAAGAACATGGTTAATTAGTAGTAGTTAACATCTTCTTGGAACTGAAACGTTCTTTATTTTCAACTGAAATGATCCAAACATAATAGAATCTCTATAAAATACATGAACTCGTTTAAAAGATATCAAGGAAAGAAAACATGGGAAATCATGATACGCTATACAGAGCAGCCTTAAAATCATGAGATGACGCACCTGTTCGTCTAAGATTTGGCTGGGATGTTTCTTCCTGTTCAACGCTTCTAAACCAATGGATGCAGATTCATACGTATCAATTTCAGAGAACACAATGTCTCTTTTCTCGTTATCTTTTCGCGAATTGCCCTTGTCATTTTTCAATCTCCCATGGTTTCTCCTTTCGCACACGATCTGCGCCTGTTTCCACACAGATATGTACTATTTTCATAATGCACTCTCCAAACGCGGTGATTATTGAACACCTTAAAACAATCATTCCTTCCCGAAACCGAAGAAATGGTAACATTTGTACTCATTCGCCATGACACTAACCCAAAAGTTTCTCGCACATGATCAAATGATCATTGAATACCGTGAGAATAATCATTCAATCACAAAACATTCCAAATCGTAACATCATTATCCCTTAAAGACGACAGCAACCCAAAGTTTCTAGCAAATGAGCATTAAGACCTAATAAGAACAATAATTCATTTCCGCAAACAATTATTATCATGACACATTAATCTGTTGTCGATTACACTTACCTCAACTGGCAAATAATCATTCGAAATCGTTTAACAGTAGGATCGTTAAAAAGAATCGCGTTTACATATTTCTAGCAAAAATAATGGAGAAAAGAGTACCTTGGAACTCACAGCTGGCAAAAGAGCTCTACTTCTGAAGTGGAGTGGATACAGATATTTATTGCTATAAAACGAATAATTGGGATTGAGAAAGGCACAAGGAGAAACCGTCATGGCTGCTGCAGCCATTGCGAGTGGGAAGATGCTTAAGCCTTGCGCAACTTGAAGCTGTGTCTGCTTCCACACTTTTGTGGATAATTTTGGTGGCTTATCCAGTACATTTCAAATTTTCGTGATCACTTTTCTAAATATCCAAATCCTCACGTCTCTGCATTTACTCATTTACTATAATTTGATTACACAAAATACGATTTATACGAGCCAAAAATGTTTCTCAGTTGATTTAAAAAATCTTTCGTTATTTCTCACCGTATTAAATAAAAGAACACTGCTCCCGATTCCTCTGTGTTTGTTGCTCCTTTTATACTTGCTGTTTCTCGCTTTCACTGTTCAGCAAATTCCGAAATTATCATTCGTGAAAACTATGAAATTTACTATCTCAGAAGATAATTTGTTAAAGCTTTCGTGCATAATTGAAATCTGCGAAGATAATAATCTGGTAATGCCGCAGGTTTTCCTTTCAAAGTAATCATTTTTAAAACTTTTCAGAGCAGATTTTCTACGTAGATTATTTGTTCTGAAAATTTGTTCCAACAAGTTATGCTGTCTTCAGTTCTAAAACTAGACGCCGATCATTAAATGAAACCTTACTCCAAATGAAATATCAACTCTGCGACCAGCACTTCTTCCTTAGATTTTTAGCCTGGGATCTTCATGATTCATGGATGTAGAGAGTTTCTGCTAACCACTCCATGAAATTCAGCTTAAAGCACCCGTTGCTTCTAAAGTATTCAAATTCATGGTCAAACAAAAAATATATCTCGCAAAACCCATATGACCGGGTCATTCAATTCCTAATAATTGGTGGGCCAATTAGAGTGCCATGGAAGTGCATCATAGAGTTTAACATTGAGAACGGGAAAAAAACAAGAAAAAACAATATGGTGAGGGAAAATATTTCAAACTTCAAGCTTACAACTTTATCATTGATATCTTAGGGGAAGAAAATTAATTGTTAGCTGGAAGGATAACCCTACCCTAACAACATTTACATCACTTTCAACATTTATGCTTCAACTTAAAATAGCAAAAAGATTTAAGGTAACAATAAAAGGCTTCTAGGAAATACTAAAATTTGAAAGAAAGTGGTGGTACACCCCCCAACATTAGTTTTGATCTTTGAGTTAACATTGTTTTTGTCAAATAAGTACAAATTCGCCTTATCATATGCCTAGATTGATCAATACCTCTTGTTGTAGTACAAGTAAAAACATTCATAGAACCTTCTATTTTATCTAGTTTCTTGATCTCTATTGGATCATTCTTATCAATAACATTAACTTGAATTTTCATATCTTCAACTTCTAATTGTTTTTCTTCAACACATTTTTTTTATTTTTCTTGACATCCTTTTTATAGAGGAAAAAAGCACAAGTATTAAACAAATGTCCTTCATAATGACAAAAGTTGCAAGAATCATGAAGATTATAAAATATAAAGGGCAAAATATAAGTCTTTTTCGTTTGTAGTTGTCTTTACATCTACTTTATGGTAGATTGTTGATGAGTGGCAAGGTATCCCTACACTCAACCATACGAATACGAGCGTGTCTCACGCGCGATCCGATCGAACTCCAAGGACTAAGTGCTTACGTGCTTTAATAGAACACTTAAGGTTAATTAATCGCTGTCTTTCTAAGCTTACTTGTTATTTGTCACGATCGTATGGTTAAGTAAGCGTGAGGTATGTGATTTTTATATCTTTTGTCTTTTTAACGCCTAAAGGTGAAGAATACTAAGTAACTAACTTTCATTAACTATTCACTAACTAAGTTCTAATTGTCCTAGCACCAGCATCTGTTCCCAGTTGCCGCACACACCCTGAACCAGTGCAACGCTACTGGGATTACCAAACGCTACTCGTTACTGGGTTACCAAGTGTTACACACGTGCTCGAAGCGGTCATACTGAATGCACTTAACTAGGACAGTCAAGGGTTGAGAGAAATTAATTATCTAGGAAAGCATTTAAACATTTAACAATAATTAAATCATATTTAGCTTAATCCATATGTTGCAAGGTTTATCAGAAAGTTTGTCTTTATTGTCATACACAAATGTGTGCTCAAGTACAATTTGCTCGAATAAAGATCCATACATGGAAATTATTCTAACTCTGGAATGGTAAAACTGCTATAGTTTGGCTAAGGGGCTAACTCTAGATGGGTGAACAAGGAAAAGCCGCCTCTTATTTATAGATGTTTCTGCGGGCTACGATATCGTGGCTTATCAATTGTTAACATAGAAATTTTAATTTTAATAGAATAAAAAATGAAATGATTAGAAGTCATTGATTCTAATTTTCTTGAAGATAAGCCATTCACAATAAAAATCAAAGAAAATAAAAATGAATTAATTGGGGTTTTCTATTCATCAAGGAAAAAAACCCAATTTATTAGGAAATTAGAAATACTTGAGATTTGGAAAAGAATTCACAACTTCTAAACTCTAGTGCATAACATAAAATGGATTAATTACAAATTATTTAGTAGAAAATCTCTTTGAATTTCTTGAATCCTAATTTTTTAGCCTATAATCAAATGAAAAAAAAAACAATTTATTTTCAAATCAAAAACTTCAAAGATCTCAAAAATGATTTATAGTAAATGCAAAACATTTGTAATCAAAAACAACTTTTCATAAAAATGCAAAACATTCATGATACATGTTCTAGATATTTTCAAAAATATAAATTCCATGAAAAAATCCAATTACAAAACTTGCAGACATAAACCTCTCCAAATTTCTTGAACCTCAAGTCTATTATCAAACAAATAAATCCAATATTAGATTAAAATCAGAAATTCCTAAGATCCCAATTCACAATGAATGCAGAACATTTGTTATTGAAAACAAATTTTCACAAAAATATAAAATATTATTGATTCAAATTCTAAATATTTCTAAAATTATAAATTCCATATCATCAAATGAAAAAACCTAATTACAAAACTCTTGAAATTTTCAAAATGATGACATACCTGAATCAAATCTTGAAATTTCTACAAAGTGTTTGTTTGTAGTATGAGAGAATTGTATCAAATTGCAACGAGCAAGTTATAATGTGTTATAAAATTGCAATGTTTGCAAGCGAATATGTAGATATGATTATGGTTATTAGTTGAGTTTTTATATTTGTAGCTAATAGGATTTGTAGGTAAGAGGGTTTTAATTTTTCTTGAGAAGTTTCTTTTGTCTATTAGATTTTTTATGTTTTTATTTATTGGTGGGTTCCATTTCTTTTTTTGTTTTATTCATTGGTAGCAAGTTCAAATTTGTTGGAGAAATTTAATTTTGAATAAGAGATGCATATTAGTCATAGGTTTAAATGTGTGGAACAAGTATTACAGGAGAAAATTGGAGGAATATATAGTTATTAGTTGTGGATTATAGGTTGTTAGGAGTTATGGTGGGTAAGTTAGTTGTGGGGGAGCCGAAGTGAGTATACGAATTATATTCAACATTGTTGTTAAACTTTGGATTTCATTCATGAACAATTTTATCAAAAAATTCCTTTACTTTTTAAACTTTTCTCTCTTACTCAAATTTAAGATGTTGGAATCCTAAAATAATTGTAATACAGGTACACCCCAAGATATATAGTCCAATTAGAACTTTATAACTTAACATTACCCACCAAAATTGAACCCATGACTTGGTGCTTGCAAATCAAGATTTTTACCTCTAGGCTAACATCTCATTGTTACTCAAATTTAAACGATCAATATTTGGAGCTCCATTGATCCATAAGAGTCCATGTACATGTGGAGACCCACGATGTTGCCATTCATATCTACACTAATAGTCATCAACCTAAATTTTTGGTTTTATAACATGTTATAGGAATAATGAAAATCTGATATGCATGTACTGGACAACAATGTGAGGATTTTCAACAAGGTTTTTTATTGCCTACTTGTTCTTTACACTGCATTAACTAGTAATGGTGAATGGAAAAGCTTATGTAAATCTAGCCACTGTAGATCTGCTATACTTCGTGAGAATATTGTTGAAGTGCTTATTTGTCAAAGCATTTCCAGCAATTCTACTTTACATTTTATTCAATATGATTTGACTCCTTAAATTGCTAACATATCATTATTATAATCAAACATTAGTAGCACAAAATAACAATAACATAATAATATAGAAATAAAACTTATAGGACGAAGTGAGAGAGAAACAAAGGGAAATAAACAAGAAAGCAACTTCTTTCAATTTTCAAGAAAGATCACAGAGATTATAAAGCTATTATTCCTTCATAGCACAAGAGATCATACCCTCTCAACTCACTAGCCATAAGTAAATCCATGATGGATTTAAATAGACAGATCTAAGTTATAATGATGGGGTCAACACACAGTTAACTTTAACATGTCTTCACTTTTTTTCTTACAAGAACAAGTTTTAGATAATTAACAAATCTAAAACTAAATTGACTATAAAAAAAGCAAAGTCCAACTCAAGTTAACTAGAGATTTCTCTTCACATCTCTAATAATCTCTCTTAAAAATAAATCACTCAGATTGATAAAAACCATGTTGGAACAACTTCATTAATTAACACATCATACCTTCCACAACATGTAGAAAAGTTACAAGTATTCACACAACTCTATGAGGAGCATCTTTGGATAAAACATCCTAACAAACTAGGCCTCATCAAGTTAAAACAATATGAGATAACATTATGAGAGCATTATCAAATACTATCTCCAAACCAACATTAGCAAATATTTTCTCAAAATTGGCATTATCAAACCAAAGCATAGGCTACCACAAAACTTAAAATAAAACAAACTAAATCCTAATTTATCACTAAATCAAAAACCTGTAATATATCAGAGAATTGTAGACTTTATAGGTGGATGTAAAAATTTGCAAATTATGCAAATTATGCTAAATAGATCTTAATTTTAGGGAAACTAACTAATTAATTGGAAATCTCAATTTTTCATAAATTATATACATAAAAAATCTCAAAAAAAAATTTAGAAAAAGTGGAAAACATACTTGAATCACATCTATGAAGTTCCAATTTTTAATTATTTAAAAAATCCTCCATATATGAGAGAATTTGAGAGTTTACTTAAGCACTAGTTTTTATGAAAATAGGATGACCAAGCCATGCTTTATAGTTGGAGAAACAGGCCCCATGAAAATACATCCCATTAAGCCAGGTCAAAATGATGGCTATTTGACCAAAATAAGTGCTAAAAACTTTATGAGAATTTTCTTTGAAATCCTCTATATGGCTATCAAGATCATTGATGAATCACATGTTTTCGTCTGCTCCGATTCGATGTTAGAGCCTCAACGTCGGGTATCTGATGTTGGAGTCCAAATGCAACATAGAGTATCTAACATCGAGAGGTATACGTTGGCCTATAAATATAGTGCCTAAGCTTCTAATTTGGCATTAGTTTTTTGTCATAGTAAGCAAAGCTCTTGCAATTTGTTTTCTCCAGATTTAGAATATTTTCTGAGTGCCCACAACAAGAGTCTAAGTGTGTATGATTCTTTATTTGAACATTGATTTACCTGAGCGTAGCAGTGTGATGGGAATAAAAATGAACTCTTTTAACAATCCTTGCAACATAGAGAATAAATTAATGTTTCTTTTAATGCACTCTAGTTTCATGCACTTTACTTTATTGCATTTCAATTAAGCAATTGATTTCTAGTTGTTAATGAACACAAGCACGACCACTTTGAGCATACATATAGTACTTGGTAACCCATCAACACTTAATGTTTGGTAGCCTAGCAGCATTATATGTGTTCAAGAAAGTGGGGCAGTTACTTGTGTTAGGCTAGCTAGGTAGTAGATGAATTAGATCTTCAATTACTTTACTTTTTATTCTTGTTATACGAGATCAAATTTATAAAACATAAAAGATAAAAAATCATGTACCTCAATTACACTTAAACCATACCCTTGAGCTTCATAAGTGTAGTTGGGAAGACAACGAATTTTCTCAACACCCATTTCACTTCCTAGAAGAACTAGTGTACTAGAGAACTATAGGTCCATGGAATTCAACTGGATCATGCGTAAACACCTTGGTGATTTGTATGGTTGGGCGTAGGGGTACCTTGCCGCTCATCATTGGTGCCGTTACTATGGACCTTTTGGTTTTTTTTGTGTGCTATCTAGGACCTAGTGAAATTATTTAAATCATTGGAACGAACCTTAGAGTCATATCATATTTTATAATTACTATAACAAAATCTCCAAGCACACTGCGTTTTTTCTCATCTAACTAAAAATGTCTTCTTCTCACAAGAGTGCTTCTTTGCCCAAGTCTGATGAAGCTCATCAGCTAGTGCATCAACAATATCAAATTGTATATGCTCATCCTGCTGAGTATGTACCAAATTTCACCTTCATCCTATACCAGGATGAACAACTACGGTGGCGTGACATGGAGGACAACATTGGGTTGCCACTTGATCAATTTGTTCCTACAATGCTCCAACAAATGCTTATCCGATGGGGTCTCTAAGAACATCATGCTAAATATATTGTGTAAGATATTGACACTCGGGATTATCATCCCATTGAAGCACAATGTCTACGGGGTCGATAGCTAGAACAACACTATGAATCTGCGAAGGGAAAAAGATTTAACTATTCTCCATTCCTATTGTACCAACAAGATGGTGGAGAACCCTTCTCTGCGGGTCTTCTATTTAGTGAAATTCCTCTCTTTGACTTCGGTGAAGGAGGTCAAAACTAGAACTTGTAGTCCACGATTCACAATCTTGGTTCTGGTAAAAATGGATCCAATGACAAAGAAGGATTCGGAGGTGCAAGTCAAGGCAGGGATGCAGACAAGAAACAAGATCATGATTGTGCTTGCAATTACCGAAGAGGTGGTAGCAGGCACCATCATGGTGCTAGTCCTCCTTCCTCTTCTTCGTCATTATCATCTTTTTCTTCTTTTGGCTCTGATCATGACCACAAGAGGCAAGACCATGATGGAGGTGACAGAAATGAATGAAATAATTTATGGGACTAAAATGATTGAAGGGACCATTAGGAGAGGCAAAATCAAGGGTGCAAACATTCAAGAGAGGCACATCACCATGAATGAAGGGGTAGTAGAGGGCATCATAGGCACCATGATCAAGGCCTTAATGAGCCTTTATTTCCTACTTGAAGTATGCTTAATATCTTAGATGTGGTACCAATTCCAACAAGGCATGTGAAGGATAGTCAGATCAAAAGGTTAGCCATGAACAATATTCCTTGATTCGAAGGGGAACATAACTATGATCTGTAGAACCATCTCCAAGCTTTTCAAGATGGATGTGCCTTGCAAAATATAGCAAATGAGTGACAAAAACTTAAGTTGTCCCCAAGGACACTCATCAAAGAAGTAGAGGATTGGTACTAGTCCTTAGAGCTAAAATCTATCAAACAATTGAGTACCATGCTTGAATTGTTTAATGATAAATATCAAACATACTCTAGAGTGTCCAACTTAAGAAGGAAAATCCAAGGATGGAAACAAGGAACACACAAATCCTTGGATGCCACCATGGGCCAATACTATTCCATAATGCACAAATGTCCTAGCCATGGTTATTCTCAACTGGATCAACTTCGTCACATTGTAGACGAGCTTCAATAAAAAATGAGGAGAATCCTTGGTGTCTATTCCTAGGGGTAACTATTAGAATTAAGTGCTCATCAAATACAAAGATTAATTAAGCAGGTAGCTAAAGAGGACGGCAGATTAAAAAAGAGAGAGAGAGAAAGTGTAGAAGAGTATAACCACGATCCTTCCATTCATAAGAGGAAGGTTTGATTCTATGATAGTGAGGATGAATCAGCATCTAATGAGGTGGTGAATAAGGAAAACCTTGCCACTCCAAAAATCTTAATCTAAAATTACAACCAAGGTTGATCAGTTGTGAAACTCCATGGATAGCATATTTCAAGCTGTCCTAAAAATTTTTGAAGAGTCCAAAGAACAAGGTAGTGATTGTGAGTGCAGGAGGCGTAAGGAAGTTGAATGTGCTTATCAAAAAGGTAAGGGCAAGATTGCTATGATAGAGGAGATTGCGAAAAGTGAATCAGATGATGATGGTGGATGTGACGTCTATCAGTATGAACATCCTAAGGGATGTTTCCCTATAGTGTCACATCTACAGGAGTCTAGGGTGTATACTTTAAATCCACGACTAATGTAAAGGCAAACATGCAGAAGATTATGTTATCCTCAAGGTAACTTCAGGAAATTCCATCAACAATAGAAATATTATCCAAGTGGAGCTCCATCGCAACCATATGAGTAGTATCAATAGTGGCAGCAACCAAAATCATGGGTGCTAGCACCACCAAGGTAGTAGTATCCTTATTGACAGCTTGATCTATATGGTTACTACATTGAGCAACCATTGTCTCCACGTGACTTCTCCAATCACATTTCTACTTTCCAATCTCACTACCATCCTTCTAATTATTATCGAACTCATTCTCCACATGAAAGAAGGGATACCATCTCTTATCCTTATCCCCCTCCTATCCCTACACATGTTCATCCTCCACCCACATAACTATCACTTACTCCACCTATGCAAGATGAACTACCAACTCAATCGCAACAAGGCAATCCTACGAGGGTTGTTAATCTGCAATCAGTTCATCAATCGAATGGGTCAAATACTTGATTAACTAAAAGACCTTTCTTTCAACCACATAGTTCGCATAAGCCCTCAAATACACTTGTGGTTAACAACCTTATTCCTTCATCTTCCTTTGTGTCAAATTCCTTTGAGTCCCCTTCAAACGAAAATCTGCCTAGGATCCATATTGTCATGCTTACTCATACTATATCTGATTGGATCTATGCTGGAAACCTTCCCAAGAAATTAGTCGATCTTGGAAGTCCTCTGATTTACTTTCATATTGCTGGGAATGAATCGTGCAAGGCTCTTCTTGGTTCAAGTTTTGGTGTCAATTTAATTTCTCATGAGATGTACATTGCATGGAACCTACCTCCTCTTAAGAAGAGCAACATAAGATTAGAATTGGAGACTAGTCCATCACTATTCCAATGGGACTGGTAGAAGACATTGTGACCACTATCTATGGGTGGTCTTATCCTATTGATTTTCTAGTGATCAAAGTGGAGAACTACAAAGGGGATTTCCCAATCATCATGGGAAGGGCATGGCTGAGCACCGTTGATGCCTAAGATCTTTCCTTGGAAATATCCAAAGAAAATGCATTCAAAAAGATTGAGAAGAAGAGAGTTCCATGCATCGCGTACAGTGATACTGGGTGCAATTGTGTGCAAAAACTCTAGGCCGTAACGTAAGCATCTATCTCTACATACAAGAAGTGTGTACCAGAAGCAAAAATCCAAAGGTGTTTGTATGTAATAGCCACAAAACAGAAGGGCACCCAGTGGCTGACCATTAATTCTAAGAGTAGCACACTTTGCATGGAACCAACTGAGATTTTGACATGTGCATATGTCATAGGCATGGATGAACTTGAGCAAGTTCATTACCAACTCTCTAATGATACAAATGATGATACCTACTGGGGAGAGTTGGAAATTCCTAAAAGTTTCAAACAAAAGCCCCTTGAACTAAAAACGCTACTAGCCAGAATGGAATATGTGTTTTTAAAAAATGGGAAGCTAGTCATAATCAATGCAAATCTTACTCTAGAGCAGAAAAAAATGCTATTGAAGGTAGTTGAAAAATGGTCAGTAGCTTTTGCTTAGTCATATCCTAAACTCACAGGGATTGATCCTAGGATATGCCAGCATTGCATCTACATTGATTTGGCCATGAAGCCAAAAAGATAGCCATAGAGATAATTGAACCCCAAACTGAAGCAGATCATTAAGGAGGAAATTGAACAACTCCTCAAGGTAGGGTTCATTTATCCCATTGCGAATAGTGAGTGGGTTAGTCCATTCGTAATTGTATCAAAGAAAGGTGGAAAGTGGTAGGTTTGTATCAGTTTTCGGTTGCTGAATATGGTAACATTCAAGATCATTTTCCATTGTCATTTGTTGATCAAATGCTAGACACAATATCTAGGCATTGCTACTACAATTTCTTAGATGGTTATCGTGGCTATAATCAAATTTAAATTGCACTAGAGGACCAAGCCAAGACAACATTCACGAGTTCTTGGAGGACTTTTGCATATCGCAAGATGCCATTTGGTCTATGTAATGCTCCTACTACATTCCAACACCTAGTTTTGAGCATTTTTCAATAGCAAATCAGTAATGGTGTGGAAGTCTTCATGGATGACTTCTCCACTTATGGAGCTACATTTGAACAAGCCCTAGACTGCCTTGAGCAAGTATTAAAAAAATGTGTTGAAACTAACTTGTAGCTCAATTGGCACAAAAGTTACTTAATGGTCTAGAAGGCCATTGTATCGGGGCACAATATATTGTAAATATGAATTGAGGTAGACCTTGAGAAAATAAGGGTCATCCAAGGAATAACTTGCCAACCAGAAACTATCAAAGATGTTTGATCATTCCTTGGACATACTAGCTACTATCGGTGATTCATAAAGAATTTCTCTAAGATCACAAAACCATTGGTTGAGTTAATAAAGAAAGATGCTCCATTTTTCTAGACTGTAGAATGTGAAAAAGCATTCCAATAACTGAAAGAAAAACTTGTAGAAACTCCAATCCTACAAGCACCTGACTGGTCTAGACCATTTCATGTCATGATGGATGCATCAAATTATGCCTTGAGAACCTTGCTTATGCAGATCGATGATAACAAATGTCCATACTACATTCACTACACTAGCTAAAGCATTGTGGGTGCACAACTAAACTACACCACTACAGAAAAAGAGTTGATGGCAGTGGTGTTTGTTTTAGTGAAATTCAAGCATTATGTGCTTGGATACAAGGTGTTTGTGCACATGGACAATAGTGCCATATGCTTCCTAATGAACAAGCCAATGGTAAGCCCTTGTGTCATAAGGTGATTGGTGATCTTGTAGGAATTTGATCTTACGATGGTAGATCGAAAGGGCACTGAGAATATGGTCATTGATCACTTATCTTGGTTGTGATGGGACGACAAAGAGGAAGAGAACCAACTATCTAATATGTTTCCTAATGAACTCCTCTTTGTTGGGGCTATAATTGAACAATTTTCCAATGAGCCTAAATGGTATGATGACATTCTCACCTATCTTCTCACTTAAGAGATGCCACAAGGGTTGGACCACTGGAAGAAACAATAGTTTCTTCACTAGGTAAAATACTTCATGGAGATCAATGAACACCTCTACAAGGTGTGCACTGATGGTCTGGTTTACTGGTGTGTCCTTGATGCTAATCAACTACGTGTTATCCAAGATACTCATGAAGGTCCTTGTGGAGGACACTATGTTGGGAGATGCATGACCATTAAAATCTTGATGGCAAGGTATTATTGGCCAACAATCTTTAGGGATGCTCACAATTACGTTTGTTCTTGTGAATGATGCCAACGAGATGGTGGAATGACTGCTCAAATGGAGGAACCTCAACAATGGATTCAACCACTGGAACCCTTCGACATCTGGGGCATTGATTTCATGGGTCCCATCACGTCCATGTCAAATGGAAAGGGTACATCATTGTAACTATTGACTATTGTACAAAATGGACAGAAGTAGCAACCATCATTGACTATACATCTTCTATTGCTGCTTGATTTGTATAAAAAAATGTTGTAAATAGGTTTAGTATGCCATGTGCATTAATTTTTGATAATGGAACTCACTTTATAGGTACTACTTTTCGAAAACTCATGTAATGCTTGCGGGTTGCTCATAAACTCACAACACCCTGTCACCCCCAAGCCAATGATCAAGTTGAGGTTACCAATAGGGAAATCACAAGGATTTTGACAAGAACTGTTAGCAAATATAGGAAAGACTAGAGCACAAAACTCAACGATGCCCTTTAGGCCAACTACTCAACATGGAAACTTCCTATAGGCTACTCTTCCTATGAGCTTGTGTATGGAAAATTATAAACACTTCCTATTCAATCCAAGCTTCGTATACTTTCAATAGCCTATGACATCAACCTTGACTTGAGTCTAGCACAAAAAGAAAGACTAATGAATCTCAACCTGCTAGACGAAAACTGATTAGTAGCCCTATCATCTAACAAGTTGCACAAGGCCTATAACAAAAAGCATCATGATCTTAAAATCAGAAAAGTCAAATTTCAACTAAGAGATAAGGTTCTCTACTGAAACCCTACACACATACCTCAACGAACTAAGTTTCAAACATTGTGGGAAGGACCTTACATCATTTACAAGACTTTTCCTTCTGGGGCCATGATGATCTACAAGCCTAAGAGCCTAAACAAGAAACAACTAGTCAACATCCAACAAATTAAACCTTTTCATGAGCATAAGCTAGCTAACACAACACACACCTCATTGGATGGACAACCATGCTCCATATTTCAGAACTCCTCCTTTCAACTTAGTCATGGGGGAGATGGCCATCCATGTTAACCATATAAATGGCTCCTCAGTTTTTCAATTTTTTTCTTTACACCATTGTTAGTACATTTGCTATTTTTTGAACATTTCATACTTTCATTTAAATTTTATTTTATTTCTGTGTGATTTTCTAAATGTTTGTTAATAAGTGCTAGGTACAATGGTAATGCGTTGCTTGATGGTGGTATGTACTATTTTTGTTATTTGATTATAGGTGTCTAGTTTTTGGCTTTGAATTTCATTATGGATGATTAGGACATGGTTTCTTTTTCATGCAATAGGCAGTGAGTCCACAATATCCATCCATCCACAAAGTCTATGGTTTTCCTTGTTCTAGAAATGTGCAGTCCCTTTTTCATTAATAAAACTTTAACAAATTTGTGACTTTGGTAGTTTCCAAAATTGGAAAGGATTCAAAGGTTTGAACACACTATGGCTTCAAGGGGATTTGGTGTTCTTTGTGCCTTTCTATTTGCCTGGGTGCATGTGTGTTTTCATGAATTTCTTATTGTTTCATGTTGACCAATAAAAGGAAGTTTAATAAGTCTTTGCATGGTGTGCTTCTCATAAAAAAATGATGGAAATTCGAAGCACACCCCTTAGACAAAATAAATGCATACATCTTTACATGGTGTAATTTCCATTTCAAACAAAAAATGATGGGAACTCAAAGAACATCCTTTAGACAAAATAAACAGGCTATAAGCATTGGTTATGGGACTAGTCCCCTCTAACTAAGGCCCTTCCTCACTTCCTACTTCTCTTTTTTTCTCTAATAAGGAATGGTGGTTGTTCTGTGGGAGCACTCTTGTGTCTCAAGGAATGGACTAGTCTTAGAATGATGATGTGAAGTCACTGAATGTGGTTGGTTTTGGTCTAGACTAAGGATGGATCCTATCAAGTCATATAACCACAAAATCCACAAGGGATTTCATGTGACCTTAATTAGGAACTCCATTCCACTCTCTCTCTCATCCATCTATGCCTTCCATGTCTCACCTCATTGCTGGTTTCATGTTCTTGTTCGATGTCCTGGTTTGATGTGTTAGAATTCTTAGTTAGTTTCTTTTGAGTTTTTGTACCTAACCTTTTGTAACCATTAATCATCCACAGAGCCCACAAACTCTTTGGTTTGAAGTTATGCAAGGGCATAAAAGGCCTGTGCCTGCTTTGGGGAGGACCCAGTTGCATATCTTTTGGTTGGGTTAGTTAAGTTCTTTAACCTTAGACACTCTTACAATCAAATTCTTTCTGTTTACCCCATCAGTGACATTCAATTGTGCACATCTTCACAACATTTTTTAGGGCACTTTCCTTTTTATTATTGTGAATTCTTACACCCTTCAAATATTTTCCTTGTGTTGAACTTTTTTCAAATTTAATGGACCGCTTACCTATTTTACTCTATTTGTCAACCTTCCTACTAACATTACTCAAGGAATCAATCTACTACAATCACAACCTAGCTGAGTGTAACCATCGAGGAGATAATGCATTCAACTACTATATTGCATACTAATTCATGATTTTGTTATGATTGCAATGGAAAGCATGGACTAGAAGTAGGACTATCTTCACCAAATATGATGCTGTAGTACCACACAATGAGGACTGTTCTTGATCGTTGGATCTTCTCTCTTATTTTTTAGCTACCAAGAGGTGTTGGATGTTAGTGTTATCTAGGGTGTTCACTTCTCTTATCATGAACACCCAATTTTGCAAAAAGTTTTATCTCGGTACACTTGGGCACTTAGAGTCTGTTTATTCCATTTGAGTTAGTTTGTATGTCAATCAATAATCCCATACCTTCCCAACATTTTGTATAGAACTTGTTCCTCCTCTTCTTCACTCAAGGATGAGTTTTCATTTAGTCATGGGGGTATGATGAATCACATGTTTTTGTCTACTCTGATGCTGGGTATTTGACATTGGAGTGTTGACGTTGGGGGGTATACATTGGCCTATAAATATGGCACTTGGGCTCTTGATTTGGCATTAGTTTTTTTCATAGTTAGTAAAGCTTTTGCAGTCTGTTTTCTCTAGAGTTAAAATATTTTCTAGCTGCTCACAGCAAGAGTCTAAGTGTGTACGGGTCTTTGTTCGAACACTGATGTACCTGAGCATAATAGTGTGATGGGAATAAAAATGAACTCTTTTAAAAATCCTTATAGCACAGAGAATAGATTAATGTTTATTTTAATGCACTTTACGTTACTGCATTTCAATTAAGCAAGTGATTTCTAGTTGTTAATGAACATAAGCATGACCACTTTGAGCATACATATAGTAGTTGGTAACCTAGCAACACTTAATGTTTGGTAACCCAACAACACTATGTGTGTTCAAGAAAGTGGGGTGGTTACTTGTGTTAGGCTAGTTAGGCAGTAGATGAATTAGATCTTCAATTACTTTACCTTTTATTCTTGTTATAGGAGATCAAATTTATAAAACATAAAAGATAAAAAATCATGTACCTCAATTACACTTAAATCATGCCCTTGAGCTTCACAAGTGTAGTTGGGAAGACAACGAACATTCTCAATGCCCATTTCACTTCCTAGAAGAACTAGTGTACTAGAGAACTATAGGTCCACAGAATTCGACTAGATCATGCGTAAACGCCTTAGTGATTTGTATGGTTGGTCGTAGGGTTACCTTGCCACTCATCAATCATTAGCATTTACATGTAAGTTTTAGATTGAAGTGGTAGTTTATAAATTACCTTTTGATAGTGTTTTTGAAATGAGTACTAGGTTAGCCCATTTTTAGAAGAATTTTTAGAAAAAGTGCAAAAGATACTAGAATTAGATTATGAAGTCCCAAATTTTAATCTTTGAAAAACCTCTAATATATGAGAGAATTTAAGAGTTTGCAGGTGGATGTACAAATATGCATGCATGTCATAGTATAACTTAGAGATTTTAATTTTAATAAAGCAAAAAACGAAATGATTACAAATCATCAATCCTAATTTCCTTGTAGATAATCCATTCACAAAAATGCAATCCAAGAAAACAAAAAATGACATGATTAAGGTTTTCTATTCATCAAATGAAAAAATGAATTTATCATAAAATCAAAAATAATTAAGATTTTGAAAAGAATTCACACCTTTTAAAATCCAGTACATCATATAAAATGCAATTATTTAATATAAAACCTTAATCATTAATCAAATTTTGGAAAATAAAAAATTAGAAATTACATGAAAACACAATAAACTTTGAAATGGAAAAATCCAATTTGCAATTTCCTAAATTGATTACATGAAATAAAGTTCTTAAAATGCTCTGTTCATCATTCATTTAGATTTTCAATTTGTTTGAAATCATAAATTGCATATGATTAAATGAAAAAAAACCAATCCCAAATTTCATGTTCTTGATTGAAAATATTTTTTTCATAAATGCAAAATAATCATTACTTCAATTTCAAAATTTCTATTCCTAATCAAGAAATATTTTTTTTGATAGAAATGCAAAATAATCATTAATCAAATTTAGGAAAATGAAAAAAATTAAAAATTGCATAAAAACATAATCAACTCATGAAATAGAAAAACCCAAATCATTAGCTTTACTCTAAAAAAGGAAAAATTTAACTACTGAGGGAGAAAGACAACAACCAAAGCACAAGGTAATGTATCTATAATTTTAGTGTATATTAGTAAAGTAATTTGAAGTAATTGAATTCTATCCTTATCTATGATAAGGGTAGAATTCAATATCTTGGAGTTCTTTAGAGCACAAACACAGACACACAAATATCTTGCAATGTAATCTTTTTAGAAAGGAAGTACTTCAAGTAATAACAAAGATTGCTATGAAGACTTCAATACCATGTTCAAAAGCATAATAGCAAATCATACTAGTACTTTAAAAGAAGGATGTATTAACAACACAAACACCAAATTTTAACATGCATGAAAGTACTACAGGTAAGAACTATAAACAAGTCATGATTCTATTTCCAAATCCTCTTTTATAATATAATGAACTATTTTTTGACTAAATACAAACTATATCATTTTTGCAAGTCTCTATACTAAATTTTCAAATACTGAATTTCAACATGCATGAAATTACTATAGGTAACAACTATAAGCAAGTCATGATTCTATTTGAAAATACTCTTTTATAATATAATGAACTATTTTTCATTTGGGTCAAGAGAGGAAAGTAATAACTAGATGCCTACAGACAAGGGAAAATGATTTGTTTTAATGTTAAGGGATAAGAAAAGGTAACACAGAAAATGTCTAAGTGTCAAAGTTAGTGTTGCCTAAGTAATGTGTGATGAAGTATTTTTAGGAATGTTGGGAAGTTTCTTTCATTTTTCTAGTGCATAACATAAATTGGGTTGATTGGGGTTTTTCTATTAGTATATTTCTCTCTAGATATAATTCTTCATCCTTTCAAAAGCATGAACTTTTTCGTATGAATGCTAATATGTTCATTGAACCTAGTGGGAAAAATATTTTGAATTTTTTATGGAATGCAGAGAAAAACCTACTAGTGTTATTGGTTGGATTAACTGGTGATAGAAAACTACTTATAGAGTTAGATATTATGATAGATGGTTTGTAAAGTAATTCACTAAGCATAAGCATCATGTTGAAGAAGATCTTGCAGAATCTCTAAAGCAAGTGTAAATTATTTTTGACCATAATCCCTTTGATTTTCACACTTAAAAAGCATTAGTTAAAGTTCATTATGCTAAATAATTTAAAGATGCTTTGAAAGTTAAAAGTGCTCTTACTAAAAGTCATATGGGTTGTCTAAAAATTAAAGATAAAACTTACAAGGAATTTTTTAAATTTCTAAAAGGAAATAGTCAAGTACCTAAATTGGAATCACTTTATATAAATGATTAATTCATTAAAGATTTTAAGACTATTAATAGTTTTTTAACAAATCAATTTTCTACTATTTTTCCTCTTAGATGTTTTAGCAAGAAGTTTAGTATGCATATTCATCATCTTCTAATAAAAGCACATTAAAGTATTCTTAAAGTAGAAATTACAATAGAAGAAATCAAAGCAATGACCTTTAGTTTAGAAGATGGTAAAACTCTAGGTTTTGATCATTTTCCAATTAAATTTTTTAAGAAGCATTTGCACATCATTGGAGATAATCTCTCTCATGTTTTCCAAGAAGTCATTAAAAAAGTTTCTCTTGGTAACAATATTAATAAAGGTGTGATTCACCATCTCCTTAAGAATGGAGATCTTTAACATGTTGGTAATTGGAGACCTATTACTATTCTTAATAATACTTATAAAATTTTAGTTAAATGCACAATTTACTAAATTCAAAAGTTTATTGAAGATATCATCAAACCTAAGCAGATTAGTGATGAGTGGTGACATATCCTGACACTCTACCATACAATTTATGAGTGTCTACAAATGACCAGATCATAATTTGTGGATGGATAATGTAATTATGCTAGAAGTTGATGTTAAGTTCATGATTTTTGTCTTGCCACTTTGAGTTAGTGAAGTTCAAATGTATGGTTTAATTCTCAGTGAGGCATATGACAGGTTGATGTTGTAAGGATCTTAATGCTCCTAAGGGTAAACATGATTAAAAATGAGATAAAGGTCTAAGTTTAAGTAATAATGAAAATACCAATCTATCCTAGCCTAGAGTGATGGATATCTAGTCTTGGTCTATTGTACATGCCTTGGGCTTATGTGATTGCCATTGGGATTACAAAGTGGAATTACTATTGAGCGAATTAAGCAAGACCACTACTAGGTTAGCAAACAATCACACTTAGCACTTAAAACCAGTTGTAACCATTTTTCTTAACTAGTAAACATGGAAACTAAAGTGCCTTGAAATGTAAATGATTAAACTAGGAAGGCAAGAAAATTATGCTAAGTAAACAATTGAATAAAAGAACTAAGAAATGTTGTAATGATGTAAAACACTTGATATTTATTGTCGATCATAAACTATGCCCAAATATAATTTACTTGAATAAAGACTCGGTCAATTGCTTAACACCACACTACGAGCATTCACACTATTGCTAAAACTACGAAATGAAACTGCAAGAATTTGGATAAGGGTGGAATGAAAATTGTTGTTGCTTGTATGCCCAAGTGTTAGTATATATAGGGTTGTAAAGCTCTTGAGACATCGTATCAATGATGATGTAGCTTGAGCTACGATATCATAGCTACAATATTATTGATATGATATTGTAGATATGATATCACATTGGCACAAAAATTAGTTTTACCATACCCCCACGACTGATTAAAAACTCATCCTTGAGTTAAAACAAAATGAGGATAGATTCCCTTACAAAATTAGGAGGTAGAATTTGAATTAACATGGCTTGGCTATTTACATGACTCTAAATGCTGCATTGGTGTTTTACAAAAATGGCACCTAGTTGACAAAAGAATCAATAAAACTAGAAATAAAAAATGAAGTAGCTCGATGTAGCCTTAAGTTCCTAGTAGTGAAGGCTCCTCCGTTAGCTTCTTCCCTTTGTCATTAGGCTTCTGAAATTGGTATTTTTTTAAGAGTGCTTGAAGCTTCTCCTCTTTCATCCTGGGATCATTGACCTTCCATGTTGATTATACAAATGTTTGATAGAGTCGGTACATCCCATGAGCATGGTAGTTACAGGAACATTTTGTTTGCTTTGATGTACCATGCCGCAAACTGTCTTCTCTCTTCTTTAAATGCTTTGGCCACCTTTCTAAGTTCTTGGTAGTTAGACATTCTACATGTCAGATTAGCTACAACATCCTTTTTCCCTTGGTAGCTAGCTTTCACAACTTCAAGTTTTGAGTTTGCTACATGTAGTTTCTATAAGGCATCTTTTTCTATCAGCAAACTTTTCATACATAGCATACACAACTACTACCTATTTCTTAAGTTTATTCCTAGGTTGTCTTGCTATCAACATGACCAAGTTATCATATTAGAGATTTGCTAACCCCATGTATTCTGTAAGGTCCTTAATATGTAGGTCCTTGTTTCTGATCTTGGCCTAATGGACATGGGCTAAGCTATTCAAGATGGTTTGCTAGTCTAGAGTTTGAGTAATGATGGAGTTGATTTTTTCCTTTGCCTACTAGTTTTCTTTCTCATTTATTTGCTTATACATCCCCACTTGATCTCTAAAGTGCTCCTTGAGCTTTTCATGTTTCTTGGTCTCATTTTGCAATTCACTTATTTTAATAGCTAATTTCTATATGATAGCATGAAACTCCTCCATTGATAGGGTTTAGTTCTCACGGGCCAATTTGCTCATATTCTCATTTATGCAAATGATTTATTCTCACAACTGATGGATGCTTCCTTTGAGAACATTGTTTTTGCATTTCAACATCTATCAACTATGTGTTGTCGGCATTGAGCTTCTTACTTTCCTCTTCCAAGGTAGTGAGAGCTTTGATGTGTATGTATGTTTGGGCTTCAGTGATTGAGGCATTCCACATCACCTTCTCTCTTTCCATCTCAACCTATATGTTTTGGGTAATTAATTATCTTACTTGATCTATTTTGTATTGTTCGAGCTAGTATGGGATAACAAATCATGTAGGATCCCTTAGTTTTGCTCTGAGGACTACCAATTCATTTTGTAATTTCTACACTTAATTTTTAGCATGTTATTCCCTCATCTCTGCCATCACCAGCTTTTTCTTTGTGGATATGAAATCAGACTATACTATTATGATATCACTAGGGTTATCAAAAAGATTTCACATGACCTGGCTTGTTTACAATAGTCTATCCAGGATATCTTCATGCTTGGTTACATTCTTCTGTTCTAGTTGTGATGGAAACTCCCCTTATATAACTAGTGGTGGCATTGGTAGTAAAGAATTGGAAGGTTGATTTGATGGACCAATTGTTGGTTGATGTGCATAGGGATTGGATCCATCCTTGAAGTGTGAATTGAAGTGGATAATAATGAAAAGAAGTATGAACTAAAGCATTTCCTAGAGAGATTAGACATTGTACATAATATTCATAAGGATTTGGTTACTTATATGGATATTGTTGTCTTGGTGGTGGCATTGCCCATGCTTGTGATTGTTGCCACTGCTACTGGTATTGCTCATGTAGTTGAGTGTAAGCTCTACTTGGGTAGTAGATTCGCTAGAAGGGTTGTTGGAGATTACCTTAAGAATAAGGTAATTGTCTTGGCATTTACTTTTTAACAATTTTTGGATTAAGTGTGTATTCCCTAGACTCTTGCAAGTGGACCATAATAGGGCAACATCCCTTAGGATGTTAATATTGGCACACCTTGCATCCTTTCTCACCTTCTAAACTAGAGTTAGTACACTCCTCAACTATAGCAACTTTTCCTTTTTGCTTGTAACCTTCTCATCCATGATCCCTCTTCTTCTTCTTCTTACTGTTACCTTTGTTGAATGCTTGTTCAGTCCTTTCTTCTACTATCTTGAGAGTTGTAGCAAACTTCTGATCCACTGAGTCCCACATCTTCTATACCTTTATTGCTATATCATTGATGGATTTCTAAATTGGTAGAATTTTCTTTTGAATCACATCTTCCAAGGCTTCTTCTTGCTTGTCACACATTCAAACATCTCATTTTCTAATTGATGGATCTTAGTTATACTCTTCAGCTGATTCTCTCTTCTTTAAATCTTCTTCCTCCTTTGCCACTTAGTTTATTAGCCTTTAGATCCAATGGATGATCATCTTTAATAGTCATCCTTGGATGTAGATCCCAAGGGTTTCTCTAGTTTTATTTCTTAATCCATCAATGATGTGCCTAAGTTGCTCCCTTTGTGAAAATCCATGAACTAGGCATCTATGTAGAAGAGAGTAGTATTTTCTCATTGTTGCATTAAGGGATTTATGTGTTCCTTACTTCCATCCTCGAATTTTCTTTCTAAGGTTAGACACTCTCGAGTAAGCTTGATATTTATCGTTAAATTGATCGAGCATGGTACTCCATCTTCTAATCGATTCTAGTTTTAAAGATTTGTACCACCTCTTTGCCTTCTTGTCATGTTCTTTGTAACTTGATAGCTCTCTTATTCATGACAGAGGTTGGACTTCATGAGGATTGCTTGAAAAATCAATGGTATGAAATGTTTTGATGACAGAACTATGTTGCCTTGTAAGTCTCTTCATTTCAACTGTTCATCCTAGTGAAGAATGAGTGTGAAATTAGGATAGTATGGATCATTATGAGCATATGTAATTCTTTTTTGTATCAGTGCACTTCAATCTTCTTCATCTTGTGTTCTATCATGATTTCTTTGAACTTCTTTGGTAGGTGATTTTTCTCTAAGTGTTGAAGCCATATTATGTATTTGACACTTAGTTGTATGTGTGTGTTATTAAAATTGATTAGCAATGTAAAGGATAGACTTTATGGTTTTTAACATAATGAACTTTATAAGATCAATTACTTAGCACACATTGACACATCCTTAGCAAGGACACCAATGATGAGTGGTGGCATATCCCAACACTCTACCATACAAGTCATGACTATTTGCTTACAACTAGATTATAATATATGGATGGACAATGTATTATGCTAGAAGTTGATGTTAAGTTTGCAATTTTTGTCTCTCCAATTCAAGTTAGTGAAGTTCAAACATATGGTTTAACTCTTAGTAAGGCATATGATAGGTTGTTGTTATAAGGCTTTTAATGCTCATAAGGGTAAACATGATTAAAACTAAGATAAAGGTATAACTCTAAGTAACAATGAAAATACCAATCTATCTTAGCCTAGAGTGATGGATATCCTATCTTAGTCTATCATACATGCCTTGGGCTTATGTGATTACCAATGGGATTACCAAGTGGAATTACTACTGAGTGAATCAAGTAAGACCACTATTGGGTTATTAAACAATCACAACTAGGTTATCAAACAATCACACTTAGTGCTTGAAGCTAGTCATACCCATTCCACTTAACTAGTAAACATGGAAAGTAAAGTGCTTTGAAATATAAATGATTAAACTAGGAAAGAAAAAAAAATTATGCTAAGTGAACAATGAAATAAAAGAACTAAGGAATGATACAATGATGTAAAATAGTTTTGATCTTTATTACCTATCATAAATTGTGCCCAAGTACAATTTACTTGAATAAAGACTTCAGTTAATTGCTTAACACCACATAGTAGCCATTCACACTATTGCTAAAAGTATGAAATGAAACTACGAGAATTTGGCAAAGGGTAGAATGAAAATTGTTATTGCTTGTGTGCTCAAGTGTTGATATTTATAGGGCTGTAGAGCCCTTGAGACATTGTATCAACGATGATGTAGCTTGAGCTATGATACTATAGATTGGTTTTATTAATTAGTTTTGTTAAAGATAGACATATCTTAATAATTTCATTATTGATTATGAAGCAAGGTAATGTGCTTTTAATACTGACCAAGACATTTTTTTTGACTAATTTAGATTATGCTAAAGCTTATGATAGGATTGAATGAAACTTCATTATTTTTTATCTCTATAAACTAGGATTTTGTAATTACTTTACTCATCTTATTTGTACCTTGCTTACTTATGCTAATGCCCAAGTTGCTACTAATATTGGATCAAGTTCCTTACTTTTTCTTCAACAAATAGTTTTTCAAAAGTATCCTCTAATTCCCTATCATTTCATTATTGCTATAGATTTTTTTTTCACATAATCTACATTATGATTGACAAAGGAATATCATTATGGAAATTTTAATTGATTATCAAGGTAAGCAATCACTTAACATGTACTTTACAGACAATTCTATTGTTTATTAATAATTATTTACAACATATCAATACTCTTTTAGCTACATTGGAGGATTACTGCATGTTATTTAGCTCTTAGATCAATTAGAAAAAATTTGTCATTTATTGTAATGGTAATATTGATGAGTGGATTACTTTCAAGTCTTGGAAAATCTTGAAAAAAGATTTTTGTTTTCAAAATTTTAAGAATACCTTTTTCTTTTAAACCTAATCATACTATTTTTTGGAATTATGTGATTGATAAAATTGAAGAGGGATGTCTTGCATTATGGATTGGAGGTAGGGCTAGTGAAGATGAGCTTGTCTCTTCCATCCTAGTAACTCATCAACCAACGATGTAAGTGCCTCATTTCACCTAAGCTAAGGATTAATCATAAGCTTAATAAATTGAAAGAAGAAAAGCTCACCCTTGTAGGTAAAGTTTTAGTTATTAAGCAAAGCATTCAATCAAGTGATATTTATTACTCCAATTATTGGACTCCTTCTAAAACTTCTTATGATATAATTCATCCTATTATTTGTCTATTTCTTGGTTTGCTAAGCAATATAGAAAATTATTTTTTAGAGTTACGTAGGATACTAATAGCAAGAAAGATGGAGGACTTAGCCTCATTAATTATTATAACTATAGTATTTCTCTTATAACAAAATTAATTGCAAAGTTCAATAATGAAAATGATGTTTAGATGCTCCTTTTAAGAAGCTCCTCTTAAGAAATGAACTTATGGAAAGAAAACCTAAGAATGATAACAATTGGCCTTCTAATAACCTTTTTCGCTATCTTCTTTTTTCTTAGGTCATTTTTATTCTTGATTGTTCAATTCTTAAACAAATTTGAAAGTCATAGTGCAAGTTTAGTAAATATTGGAATGATAAACATATTGCAATTTTAGAAGATATGCTTAAGAAAATTAGCCCATTGTGGCTTCCTTTTAATGAAGGAGCTTGGGCTACTAATGCATCTAAATTATGTATCACTTAAAGAAAATTTAGTAGCATTGTAGTTTCTTATCTACGTATGCATGATAGATGGATTATTTGAAATGAATCTTCTAGCATCAATGGTTTTAATAGAAAGAGAAAACAAATTTTTAAATTTTAGTTTCTAATCTTGATAATTGATTTAAAATGGAGAATAGTTTTTGTTAGGCTTTTCCAAATATATTTTAGAAGGATGGTGGATAAGATTTTTCTTTTAATTTTAAAGTTGCTTACAAGATTATTACAAAGAATGATTTTATTTATAAAAAATTCAATAAGACCTAGAAAATGCAATTATATTTGCACTTTGGATGAAGAAAATGAAAGATATTTGGAGAGCTCCTACTTTTCTTAAAGTTCATATTTTTTTATAGTGTCTTATTCATCAAGTTCTTCCTATCGGCACTCATTTTAAAAATATGAAAAACTTTTCTTCTCAATGTTCTCTTTATAGAAGTGAAGACTCATTTTCTCATTTTCTAAGTGTCTTGTTGCTTAGCATGCTTGTGTTCATGCATTAAATAGGGTTACAGGCAACACCCTTCAAAAATACACTTTAGAAGACAAAATTCTAGGGCACCTCCCATATGGGTATAAGAATTTAGGAATAATCTCAATTAGTTGAGCATAATGCAGTGATTTAAATCCAACTTTGTTATGAATGATAATAAAAAGGGAATATTGTATTTTACAAGGGTCTAGGTCATATAAACTCATGAGGTATTATGTTGAGTGATGAGTGGCTGGACATTTCAATGCTTTATCATACAAGTCATGCGCATTTACACGTGATCATATCATAATCTATAGATGGACAATGTATGTATGCTAGTTGTTAATAATTGGTTCATGATCATTTTTTTCCACATTGAGCTAGTGAGGTGCAAATAGTAAGGAGTTGAATGTAGAACATACTTGTCTTGCAAACCACACATTAGTAGCACTAGAGTGAGAAAATAACACTATATTATAGAGAACCATTAAATTATGATCATACATAATAATGAGGTGGACTGGAAGTAGAAAGGATTACAAAATTTGACACATGAGGTGTCTTACCATAAGCATAATGAGTTCTTATGTGTGATATATGGTTAAAGTAATCATTAGCCTTTCTACTCAAGATCCAAACCAAGTCCATATCACTTGCCAGTGACATCACATTGCATCATTCAAAGCCAACAACCACAAGACTATCGCTACTGGAAAAGGTATTAACACTTGGTAGTGTAGTTCAAGGAAGTAGTTTATTAGTTGCACACTTTTTTTTTTTAGATTTCTAAGAAGTCACCTATCTTTAGGCATGGGTAACATGTCTTTCTAGTGAAACCCCTAGAAATTTTATTTTGTACATTTATTATGTTTTTACTATGTCAACCTTATGAGGGGACTACCTTCAGGCATGGGTAACATGTCTTTCTAGTGACATGGTAAGGCATCACTTCTTTTATTCATACTTTCATGTTTCATTAATATTGAAGCAAATAATACAATATTGACAACAGGTTAAAACTTATAGTAGTTGATGAGATGTCGTTGGGGCAACCATGATATCGCATACGCGATGTCGCGGTCGCGATATCGCATGCCCAGATGCGATATTGCGTCCTTTACTACGATATCGCGTACACGATATCGTAGCCTGCCACCAGTCCTATAAATAAGAGGTGGCTCTCTCTTGTTTCAAAGTTTTATGTTAGATTGTAGCTAGACTCTGACAGTTTTTTCCCTCCAGAGTTAGAATATTTTCCAGTGTCTGCCCGCAGTGTGGTGAATGTAATTGTACGGCATCCTTTATTTGAGTGTGATGTACTTGGACACGCACATGACCGGAAATAAAGATCGAGATTACTTCATCATTGCAGCATTCACTTTGTTTATTTATTTATTTAATTGTTAGTTACTGCTTTCCTAATTAGTCTCTCTCACCCTTAAACTCACGTTAAAACGTGGAATGAGTATGACTTGTTTACGAGCATTTAAGTGTGACTACTTGGTAACCCAGTAGCGTACCTAGAATCTACGCTTGGTAATCCCAGTGGTAGTTGTGCACGAAGTCCAACATGTGTACGGATAATCAAGGAATGGATGCTCATCGCACTTAGGCTAGATTAGATTCTCTTACCCTTTTCCTCCTAGCTTAGATAATATTACTTTCCATTGCCTTCAGGAGTAGCATTAGAGTAGGAACCCATCATACACCTCACTCTGGACTAAACCATACATGAAAAATATAATACTAGTCCAGGTGGGAAGATAGCAAACTGTGACCTAAGACTAACTGTCTAGGTGTCATAACTAGTCCGTTTGTAGAGTTCGACCAGATCATGCGTGAAAACGCTCGTATTCGTATGGTTGAGTGTAGGGGTACCTCGCCACTCATCATTGGCAAGGTTGCCGGGGACAGTGCTACTTATCTAGATTAGTTATATCATACAAGGTCGCTGTAAAGAACTTAACGATATATCTTTTAGAAAAATAAATTATAAAAAGTCACATCCAAATTCACACACAACTTTACAACAATGCCTCTTCTACAAGATTACAATAATGCCACACTTAGTGAGGAAGTTCATTGGAGAACCAACGAACTATATAACGATGAAGATTGGAGTACGCAACCCAAGGTAGGGGTTTCTTATAAGCATGAATGAAAACAATGTCATCACAATGCATGAAAGCATAACTTACAAGATGACGATGAACCCCTACTAGTCACTACAAACCTAACGCAAATACAAGAGGCTGTTCAAATCTCACGTAGGCATCGTAAAGAGAGCCGTCTACCTCGGCTCAATCTAAACAACTTTCCTAATTTTTCAGGAGGCTATGACTTAGATCCGTATCAACATTTACAAGCCTTCTACGATGCCTGCACATGGAATAATATTGACAACGGGTGGCAAAAACTTAAGCTCTTTCCCATGACACTCGTTGGCCAAGCAAAAGTATGGTATAGATCGTTAAAACCAAATTCAATACGACGTTGGTCAACGATGGTAGAGGTGTTTAACGAAAAATATCAAACCTACACAAGAGTGTTAGCCTTGAGGAAACAAATCCAAGGATGGCGACAAGCACAACATGAACCCTTGGACATGGCCTTAGAAAGATATTATGCACTATTAAACAACTATCCAGGCCATGGGTTTTTCGAGGAAAGGCTAATGTACCATATTATTGATGGGCTTCATGATGAAACAAGAGAGACCTTATGAATGTATGCCCAAGGTTAACTATATGAACTATGAATCCATCAAGTCCAAGAACTTATTAAGAAGGTAGCAAAATAAGAAGGGGAATTAACTAGATGGGAGAGTGTTGAAAAACATCAACAGGACCAAAATCTCAACTTAACAAAGGTCCATAATCATAATAAGGAGAAATCAACCAATCATAAGGAGAAAGAACCATCTTTGTTGATACAACAATCATTAGAAGAAGTCAAGGCAAAGATCAATAGGATGTTGGAATGGACATATAAAAAGTGTGGAGAATATATCAACATTATTGGAGATAGAGTTTTGACAATCTAAGAAGCAAGATAAAACATTAGACAATCGGAAGGAAGGGATAAGGAAAATAGGAGCCCAATTGCTAATCATACATATGAATGCAACATATGCCTATACGATCACCCCAAGGGCCAATGCCCAATCTTGTCACATTTATATGAGCATTGGGGAAACACGTTACATCCAGAGTTCGTACAGAGGTATTGTGTTCGATCATAGTGGCAACAATCCCAGTCGTGGGGGAGACCACCACTAGACTAGAGACACCCTTCCTATCATCCAGATCCAAATGCTTATTTGATTCAACATCCTGTTTCTCCAATTGGGTCAACATACTCTATCTCATCACATTACCATTCTCCACAATACTATCAACCCATGCCTCCAACACAACCACCACCTTGTGCACCACACATTTCTCCTAATTTTTAGCATTATCATACTTTCCCTCCGTCTACATTGCCACCAATTGTTCCTAAGGTGTCTGCACCACCGCAACAACCCACGAACATTACTTGTGCTCCTACTACCAACAACAGTGAAAAGCCTCCTCGACATCCAAAGCGCCCCTTCTTCAAACACGGCCGTAAGAAGGGACATCACAATTCCGAGGCCACTGCACCTTCCAACTCATCACAGGTCCCACACTGTGGTGCACCCTTACCTTTGAACCCAACACCTCATGTAATTCCATCAGGGCCACCAACTCCCACTCCAACAACAATCCAGCCCAATGAACACAACCGTGGAGAGCGACAACCCAATCCTTGCATACCATCTAACGGTCACAAACATTATAGTGGGTCAACTCATTATCCGGGAACTACATCGTACAAATTTCCCCATTATGCTCATTATAATCAAGTGTGTGAAACTCGATGGGGTAAATATGACCAAGCCAAAATACTTTCAAAATGCAAGGATCCCTGTTGTTAATTATTAATCCTTGCCATCCTCAACTGTTTAGCTATGAGAGATATCCGTCATTCTAATAAGTAGGATTAATAACCACTTTTTATTTTTCTTTAATTTTTCAATATTTGTTTTCTAGTTTTTCATTTTTCAACTTTTTGTTTGATCTTTTTAGTATTTTTTTTCTTTTTACGTTTTTATAAGTAATCTCATCTTCAAATAAAACACTCATGTGGATCGTTGGTTGAGGTGTGTTCTATGTTCTTAAGTCTTGAGCGATAAATTATTTGGATAGTGTGCCCATTACATCCACTCATCCACTCTACAAATAAGAGGTTCTGTTTGAGGGTACAGTGATATTCTTGAAATTCTTAAAACTTGAAATTAATTTTGTGTTCATTGTACCCAGAATGAAGAAGGATGGACCAAGAGGGAATGATTAGGGTGTGACATTAAGGGGACTTGGGGATTCTCTTTGGTGGCATCTGTGGGAGTTTTCATGCAACGTGGTTGTACTAAGATCCTTGTAGATCTAATGAAAATGGGAGTAACAGTAATTCAAAGGGCACTCAAAAATCCAAAGCTGTTCTAGGGGGTCCCACTGGAAAGACATGCACCCATGCCTGAAGGTTGGTGGCTTCTCTAGATTCAGTATTCAAAAAAAAAAAGGAAAAGAAAAGAAAAAAAAAAAGAAGAAAAACAAAGTGCCACAAAACAAAAATCACTCCTCCCTTGAACAAAACGCCAAGTGATCGTACACCTTGTTCTAGTACTCTCATAGTTGCTCATCATGGGATGAAACAATGCAATGTCACTGATTAGAGGAATGGACTTGGTCCTAATCTTGGAACGATGGGTTAATGCCACGTTAATCATGCTTTGCACACAGGATTCGCTGTGCCTTGGGTCAGTTACCTCATGTCCCAATCTCTACGATCCCTTCTATACTTCATCTCATCTCACTGTTCGTGTAATTGTAACTCGTGTCGTGTGTAGCATAGAATTCTCATCTCATTTCGGTGATATTTACATGTGTGTGTTTTGTGGAGTTAGTGCGGATTACATTTAACCCTTCTAGTGCCCATGGACACTTTAAGTGTGGTTACACAAGGGCATTATAGGTTGGAACCTGCTTTGGGAAGGAACCACTTGTGTAATATTTTGTATTCTTCACTTATGACACAGCTCACACACACTATTTATTACCCTCAGCGTATTGTTCATGATATTCTTTCCCTTATTACTATCATCACATAGCCTTTTTCTCTACCATCCAAGGCCCTTATTGATAAATCCTACACCATCATAATTTTCGTGCCTTCAGAACTAGTTGAATTACCCTAGAACCCTTTAACAATCATCCAGATGTCCTTAGTTTACATCGTTTAATTTTAAAAAATATATATATATTAAAAATTTGGTACATTCTCTAAGTGCCCTAACTTCAATGAAAGTATATATAAGTGACCCCCCTGTGCTAATCAACATCATCTACAACTGTTCACGTAGGGGAAGTTTTTCAAAATCCTCTCTACGACTCACGATTGTGCATCCCTTGCTTTCATATCCATAACTCGCTCGCTGGTACTCTGATTTTCATTTTGTTTGAACCTACTTGAACCTGGAGTGTTTAGCTTAGTCGTGGGGGAGGGGCACATGCCAAATTGCACATAAATTTTTTGAAATTAATCATCGCCCGAAGGACATCTTTAAGGGTGGTTAGTTGCAAAATTAAGAATAAAATGTGTCAAAAACAATTTCATCCCCTCAGCTATACCAGAAAATTAAATTTGGAAACCACCTAAGCAAATATGACTCAACATTATAATGTTTCGGAGACATGTTTTTCCAATAATTAACATCACATGGAAATAAAGTAAATCTATTAAGGTAAGCAGTAAGGTATAACCTAACTTTGGTAACAACCTTACTAACGATTGTTCCCATGTGATTGTAGATGGCCCCGAAACGCAGACAATAGGAAGGTCCTACTTAAGGTGTGATCAAACGACCTAGGAGAGGTGAAGGAAAAGTTCTTGTCAAAAAACATGCAGAGTAGGAGGAATAATCATTTAGTATCCACTAAGAAGACCCTGCTGCTGTACAATCAAGGCCTACCCTCTCTAAAAGCAGTGCCTGGTACTTAGGGGAAACATACCAATTTTGGCACAATAAAGAAGAAGGCACCACAGTTAACAATTGTGGTGTGACTATTGATTTCTCTGTTCAAGCCATTTCGGAAGTACTAAATCTTCTAAATATAGGGCCAAAGATTTGTCAAAACCAGTTGGACACTTTCAAAACTGAGCAACTTAATAAACTGTTGATAGAGAATAAAAGGGTGGCAAAAGAAAAAGAGAAGGCTGACTGGGATGCCTCTATGGCATAAGCGCAAACTTACATGCACGCCAAGGCACTCAAGGCCTTACAAGAGGAGAAACTCCAGGCCATACTTCAATGCCAGCAAATTCGAAGACCTGGAGTGTAAGAAAAGGGAAAGACACCTATGGAGGAGCCACCACCACCAGGAACTACATGAGTCCCACCATTTTGTAATCATAGGATATTCTATGTGTTGTGTATTTATTTATTTTTCTTCCCACACTGCGGCATCATCCCATTTCTCCATCTAATAATCCCATACCTATCCACTGTGTAATTACTATAACTCGAGGATGAGTTTTTATTTAGTCATGGGGGTATGATGAGACGTCGTTGGGGCAACTGCGATATCGCGTGCCCAGACGCGATATTGTAGCCCGTCGCCAGTCCTATAAATAAGAGGCGGCTCTCCCTTATTTGAAAGTTTTATGTTAGATTGTAGCTAGACTTTGGCAGTTTTGTCCCTCTAGAGTTAGAATATTTTCCAGTGTCTGCCCGCAGTGTGGTGAATGTAATTGTACAACATCCTTTATTCGAGTGTGATGTACTTGGACACGCACATGACTGGCAATAAAGATCGAGATTACTTCATCATTGCAGCATTCACTTTGTTTGTTTATTTATTTAATTGTTATTTACTACTTTCCTAATTAGTCTCTCTCACCCTTAAACCACGTTAGAACGCGGAATGAGTACGACTTGATTACGAGCATTTAAGTGTGACTACTTGGTAACCTAGTAGCATACCTAGGATCTGCGCTTGGTAATCCTAGTGGTAGTCATGCACGAAGTCCAAGATGTGTACGGATAATCAAAGAATGGATGCTCATCACACTTAGGCTAGATTAGATTCTCTTACCATTTTCCTCCTAGCTTAGATAATATTACTTTCCATTGCCTTCAGGAGTAGCATTAGAGTAGAAACCCATCATACACCTCACTTTGGACTAAACCATACGTGAAAAATATAATACTAGTCCAGGTGGAAAGACAACGAATTGCCACCTAAGGCTAACTGTCTAGGTGCCACAACTAGTCCGTCTACTGAGTTCGACCAGATCGCACGTGAAAACGCTCGTATTCGTATGGTTGAGTATAGGGGTACCTCACCACTCATCAGTAGTAGTCTTAGAGAATCCACAAATCCCCTTGACGTCATACCCTTTTCATTCCCACTTGGTTCTTCACTTTTCTATTCAAGCATAATGATCACATGTTTATTTTAGTTTTATTGTGAAATGAATATTATTATGGCCATGGTAAGAGCCTCTTGTTATTGGAAATGAGTGGATGGATGATGTGGGCTCACTATATATAGAATATGTCCTTCAATGATTTGATAATATAGGGTAATTTTCATATTATGAGGACTACATGTTACTTTATTCATTTGCACTTTATTGGAAAAATCAACAAAAGTATGTACAAGAAAGATGATGAAGAATCATAGAAAAATGATAAGAATAGTCAAAGATAATAAGAATGTAAAAATGTATAAAGAATTTAAAATATATTAAAGAATAGAAAGTGATTAAGAAATGACAATAGTATGAAAGAATAGAAAAAATATCAAAGAATATGAAAATGTAGTAAGAAAAGAAAAAGGTTTGGTGCCTAAGTGTCAGACGGGACACCCCCATGACCATTATTAAGAATAGTTAACCAAAAGATGATATGGGTTGAGGATAGTTTGGTAGATAGGGTAGAACCCGTACAGGAGTTGGAATGTTGTAGAATAGTTTGACTTGTTGAATATTGACTAGGATAAGTTTTTGTGGGCTGGATGGGTGAGAGATCTACATGGCATCTGATTGGTATGTTGCATGGACAATACAGGGTCCTTCCCATAGGGTTTGGAACCTAGCCTTCTGTGAGACATGAGTGGGCTTGTAATAGAGGACTTTATCACCTAGTTGGATTGATACTTGTCTTATTTGAGCATCATGCCTACATATGGAGTATTTCTTATGGATCTCATTACTTATTAAAGTGACAAGTCTATCTTCCTCTAGAAGATTGAGATTCATAAGATGTTCCTTTTGAGCTAAGTTTAAGTCTAGGTCAAGTTCACTAGTAATAACTAATGTTTGTAGCTCTACTTGGATTGGTAATATAGGAAGTTTTAATAAACTAGTTCGTAGGGTGAGTATCCTATTAAGAGTTTCCATGTGAATCTGTATGCCCATAGAGCATCATTTAGCTTAGTGCTCCAAACCTTTCTAAATTGATAAAATATTTTAGTTAATATTCTAGTGATTTCTTGGTTAGTCACTTTTGCTTGATCATTTTCTTGGGGATGGTATGATATAGTTAGTTTATGAGTCACCCTAAGTTGTTTGATTAGCATTTTGAATGTAGCCCTTATAAAATGTGTTCCATTATCAAATAGGAACATGCATGGTACTCCAAATCTATTTACCACATTTTGTTGGAAGAATTTAGCAATTGTTTTGGCTATGCAATCTTTGGCTATAGTTGCTTTTACTCACTTTGTACAATAATCAATTGTCACTATAATGTATGATTTCTTGTTGGACATTGGTGTGATGAGCCCCATAAAATCAACTTTCCAAATATCAAATGGCTATAATGGCTCGATCCATTGTTGAGAATCTTCATTTTTGGCCATTAATCCTGCATCATGTTGACATCTTTCACAAGACTGAGTGAATTTATGTGCATCCTTGAATATGGTAGATCAAAAGTAGCTTGCCATCATTAGCTTTAGTGCCTTTTGGCATCTTTCATAGTGACCACCACATGGTCCCTCATGTGCATCTTGTAGAGTTTTTTTGCTAGCTTTCTTTTGGAATACACCATCTTGTTAGTCCATTGGCACATATCTTGTAAAGATTCCCATTAATTTTCATATATCATTTAACTCTATGGAAGAACTATTCCACTCAATAAGAAGCTCTTGTGTAGTGAGATAAGTCATGTAATCAATAATTCATGATTTTTTTGTTGAGTTGATAGCCATAATGTAAATAAGTTTTCATTGGGAAATTGGTTTGATAACAGTTCAAGTGGTTCCCATCTTAGTCTTGATAAATGATTAGCTACAACATTTTTAGTTCCTTTCTTGTCTATCATAGTGATGTCAAACTCTTGTTGTATCAAAAGCCATTGTATCATCCTTGGACTGACTATCGGTTTATTCATCGAAATTATAATGACACTATGATCAATGTGGATGTAAATAGGATACCCAAGCACATAATGTCTAAACTTTTCTAGTGCATACACCACAATCATAAGCTCTTTTTTGTAGTGGTGTAATTGAGTTATGCTTCGATGATGCTTTGAATGATGTAGTGTATGTAATGTGGCCTCTTCTACTTGTCAAGTTAAGTAAGAATTGTGCCCAGTGTGTAGTTTGAGGCATCTATCATAATGTGGAAGGGCTTGGACCAATCCAAAGCTCAAAGGATGGGTGTTTGAATCATCTTTTTTTTAATGTCTCAAATGCTTTCTCACATTGTTTTATCCATTGGAACACTATATCTTTCTTTGTAAATTCTACTAGTAGCTTTGCTATCTTTGAAAAGTTTTCAATAAACCTTCTATAATGTCCTGTATGACCAATGAATGATCTAACATCATTAAAAATTTATGGCTTTTGGATGATACTTTTAATGACTCTTATCTTATCAAGATCTACCTCTATTTCTTTTTCAGATACTTCATGTCCTAGAACAATAACATCTTGGATCATTAAATGGATCTTTTGCCAATTGAGCTTTAGATTAGTTTCAACACATCTCTTCAGAACCTACTCTAATTGGTCCAATGCTTGCTTGAAGTCTATCCTATATGTGGAGAAATCATCCATGAATACTTCCACTCCATTACCAATCTATTTTTGGAAGATGCTCAATAGAAGTCTTTGGAAGGTAGTTGGGGTATTACACAAGCTGAAAGACATTTTCTTATAGGTAAATATCCCTCATGGACTAGTGAATGTAGTGTTCTCCTAATCTTCTAGTGTAATGCAGATTTGGTTATACCCACTATACCCATCAATGAAATTGTAGTACTAATGTCCTAAAATAGTATTAAGGACTTGGTCAGCAAATGGTAAGGAAAAGTGGTCCTTGAATGTTGCTACATTCAACAACCAAAAGTCAATGTAGATCCTTCACTTGTCACCTTTCTTTGGGACAATGATTAAAAGACTAACTCATTTACTATCTGCTATTAGATAAATGGACCCTGCTTTTAAGAGTTTTTTTCAATTCTTATTTGATGATTGCTTTGAGTTTAGGATTTAATCTTCTTTGAGGTTGGTGGTAAGGTTTGATAGCTAGATCTATATAGATTCAGTGTTGACATATGCATGGATCTATATTGGTTATTTCATCATAGGAACATGCAAACGTTGTTGACCATTTATTCATCATTTTTAATAATCTTTTTTTTTTTGCTCTTTATCAAGGTTGGCATTTATAATTACTAGTATCTTGTTATTCAGAAAGGCATATTGTAATACATCCGATAGGGCTTTCAGTTCTAAAGGTTCTAGTTCATACTTGTCTTGAATCTCTAACTATACCCATTTGATGTCTTCTTCCAAATATGATTATACATAGGGATGTTTCTTTCTTAACTATTCTAACTCATCAATCTCTTCAATGTAGGCACTTGGAATTTGATTGAATGGTTCCATACACATTTTAGACTCTATCTCTTTTTTAGTAATCAACTGCTAGGTGCCTTTTTATTTGTTGGTTCTTGCATATGGGAATTATTTCACACACATTTCTTCTATACATTGATTTCATGTTGTATTGGTTTCCTATTTTATGGCCTAGATTTTTTACATGCAATTGAACCTATTATTGTTGTATGTGATACATAAAACTCTGCATGTTTGTATGATTCTAGATTTATCTTTTTTGGAGATTTCCAAGGATGTGTCTCTAATTCCTAGCTTAGCATCCATGGTGCTAAGCCATGCTCTTCCCATGATTATAGGAAATTATCCCTTGTTTTTCCCCCCATGTATGACTAGGAAATCAGCAGGATAGGACTAGCCACTAATGGTAGTGATGACATTGTCCACATTCCCAAGTGGAACAATGATGGGAAGCACTCCTACATTGATCTAATGTGTTATTGTTTGAGTGAGCATGATAGTGGTCAAATTTGGATTTATAGAGTGTAGAAGCTTGGTGTTCCCTTGAAGAGTATGTATGGATGAGGTTGATGTTGGTGAAGTTCCCATCATTTGGATCCTTTCTAAAATTTTTCTAAAAAATGATTGTTTCCTAAATCTAGATTCATTTACTAGTACATCCTCTTGTGTGTTGACTATCCTAGTAGGATTCTTTTGCCATTGTTGTGTTGGTAGTTCTCCTTTCATAACTAGTGGTGGTATTGATGATAGGAGGTTAGGAGATTGGATTAATAAATTAGCTATTGTTTGATGTGCATAAGATTTAGTATCCATTCATGAGGTAGTGGGTTTATGATACTCTGGTGGATAATAATGAGAGAAGGTGTGGACTGAAGCATTTCTTGGAGAGATTAGACATTGAATGTAATATCCATAAGGATTTAGTTACCTGTATGGATATTACTACCTTGGTGGTGGCATTCCCCATGCTTGTGGTTATTGCCACTATTGTTGGTATTACTCCTGTGGTTGAGGATAGGCTTCGCTTGGATAGTATGATGGTTGGTACAGCTGTCGAAAGTTACCTTATAGTTAAGGTAATCATCTTGGAATATGTTTTTTTGACAAATTTTAAATTTAGCGTGTATGCTCTAGACTCTTGCAAGTGGACCATCATAGGGCAACATCCCTTGGGATGTTCATATTGGCACACTATGCATCCTTCTTCATCTTTTGAACTAGAGCCTATGAACTTCTCCACTATAGTAACTATTCCTTTATGTTTGTAGTTTTCTTGTCCATTGTCTCTTCTTTTCTTGTTTTCTTTGTTCTTGTTTAGAGCTTGTTCAATCTTTTCTCTATGATCTTAAGTACAGTAGCAAATTTCTCATTCACCAAGTCCCACATTTTCTCTACCTTTGTCATAATGTCATTAAACGATTTTTAGATGGGTATAATTTTCTTTTGGATGGCATCCTCTAATGTTTCTTATTCTTGTCTTTTACATATTCTCACATCCCTTTTCCTTATTGTGGAATCTTGATTGTACCTTTTTTGATGATGCTCTTTTCTTTAGTTCTCCTTCCTCTTTTTCCACCTAGTATATTAGTCTTTGAATTTGATACATTTGTTGTGGGCTTCATTTACTCCTAACTGCTTCATTTACTCCTAACTTACAAGCTCATTTGGACATTGTAAGTTACTTTCTTTCCTTTGTTGTTCTCATATCTTGTCTTCATGGTGACATCCATTCTTACTTATGCTTCTGTAGGTTGATATGGCTTGGTTATGTGTTTAGTAAAATGGTATCCTTCTTGTGCATGACCAAGATTCAACTTTGTTAAAGTTTCTTGCAGCATTGATGGTGCTAAACGTTTAGGAGGCAAAACAATGTTGCCTTGCAAATCTCTCCACCTTAGTTATTCATCCTAGTAGAAGATAAATGTGAAATCAAGATAGTATGGATCTATATGAGCATATGAAATTTTGGTTTACATGGGTGCACTCCAATCTTCTTCATTTTATTCCTTGTCATGACTCTTATAAGCTTCTTTGGTAGGTGGTGACTTTTTCCGAAGTATAGAAGTCATATTCTTTTTTTGATGCTTTTAAGTGTGTGTTAAAATAATTTATTCAAATGTGAAGGATAAACTTTGTAATTCTTAATACAATGAACTTTTATAAAATTAACTACTAAGAAAACTTTGACACATCCCCAACAATAGTGCCAATGATAAGAGACTAGGCATTCCAGTGCTCTACTATAAAAGTCACGAGTGTTTACGCATGACTGGAATGTAATTTGTGGATGAACAATGTAAGTATGCTAGTGGTTGATGATTGGTCTGTGATCACTAGCTTCCCACCTTGAGCTAGTAAGATGTGAGTAGTATGGTTTAGCTCTCAGTGAGGTATATGATATGTTGATGTTGTGGGCTTCATTTACTCCTAACTGCTTCAATAATAAAAGTGAGAATAAAATCTAAGTCCAAATGATGAAAAAAATATAAATCTATTTTAGTCTATGGTGATGAGCATCTATTCCTAGCTTGCTAAACATGTCTTGGATTCATGTAACCATTACTGGGTTATCAAGTGTTATGTTACTCGGTGAACTAAGCAATAGCCCTATTGGAATCACCAAACTATTATACTTATACGCTCAAAACTAGTCTTACTCATTCTACCTTACTAATGGACAAAAGTACTTGAGAAATGTAAAGGACTAAACTAAAGTAAACATATTAAAGTAATGAAAATTAAGCTAAGTAAAGGAAATGAATAAATAGAAAATAAATAACTAAGTGCAAGGCTGCAATGGTGGTAAAGAATCTCGATCTTTATTTCCATCCATGAATTGTGTCCAGGTACAATCCACTTGAATAAAGATTTTGTACCACTGTTCAACACCACACTATGGGCATTCACTCTAGCACTAAGTGTAAACTATGAAAACAAACTACAAGGGTTTTCCTAAGACTATAATAAAGTTGTTCTTCCAATGCAACCAAGTGTTGGTATTTGTAAGTGATGAGTGGCGAGGTACCCCTACATTCAACCATACGAAATGAGCGTAGCACGC
>MNCI01025588.1:184201-206070 GCA_015680685.1 Gnetum montanum
GTAACGCACATGCTCGAAGCGGTCGTACTGAGGCACCTAACTAGCCTAAGTGTAACGAGCAGCCGATTCCTTGACTAGCCGTACACATCCGAAGATGCTCATAATCAAGTCGTACTCATCCCACATTCTAGGAGGTAAGGGTGAGAGAATCTACTCGTGATGAGTAGCCGATTTCTTGGCTAGCCGTACACATTCGTCAATGCTCGTAACCAAGTCGTACTCATGCCGCGTTACTAGGAAAGCAATAAATAACATTAATTAAACCTATCCATGCACTGCAAGGTTTATCCACAAAGCTCATCTTTATTGTCGTACACAACTTGCGTTCAGGTACAAAGCTGCTCGAATAAAGAATCGTTCACTTGGGGGACTCCTACTGTGGGCACATGGAAAATGTTCTATCTCTGGGGTGATCAATCCGCCAAAGCTTCGCTACTTTACGCCTATGATTTTAAATGAGGGGAGCGCCGCCTCTTATTTATAGATTTGGCAGTGGACCGCGATATCGCGTACGCGTACGTGATATCGCGGCTTGTGCATATCGCATCTCATCAGTAAGGGTAACCAAGATTCACTACATTGCATCAATGATGACATATGTAGAGCTACGATGTCATAGATATGATATCATAGATGCGATATCATAGATATGATATCATAGATGCGATATCATAGATACGGTATTGTGGCTCATGTAAAATATTCTTCATCATAGAAGAATGTTTAAAGTATTTGATTAACTTAACATCCATAAGTATTAACTCCAATGAGCCTTTCCCATAAGTATACTTATAATATTAAAAAAAGGAAGATATTTTGCAATAGATTTTGAATTGGATAATCAATGGGAATAGATTGAGATCATGATTTAAAAGATGATAGTGAATAAATTCTAGAACTGAATAGGAAAAAAATTATCAAACCAACTAGGAATATTTCATAAATGGTAATTGTGAATTAGATAAATTCCAAAATTGAACATTGAAAATAACCAGTAACTTGAAAGAAAAACAATGAAGAGAAAATAATAAAGATTTGTAAATTAAAGTAGAAGGCTTCATAATTAAATTGTTTATTTGAATGTATTCATATTTAAAGTTCACACATGACCAAGCTCAAAATAATGACTAAAGTTCATGCTCTTAAAATAATAATAATAACTAAAACAAGAACACTTAGCTCACTACAGAGCCTTGAATCTTATCTACAAGATAGATTACCTCTTACACAAGCTTGTTTGCCCATGCCTCTAGGAGGCATAGCTCCTTCAACATGTGCAACAAATCTTTTGATCTACTAACAGTTGCTGATAAAAATTGTGGTTGAGGTAGAGATCATTGTTAATCTACTTCTCCTTGATTTGTAAAGATAAGAAGTAGTGTGACAATGAATCCAAAGGGGGAGGGATAAGGGATAGGTCAATTTTTAATTGTGGTGAGGGATTTATTAGTTCTAACTCCTTTTCTCCTAGTTCATAGACTTTTTTTAAAAAAATGAATCAAAATATTATTTTAAATCCATTGAAATCCAAGAGATATGGAAGTTTCCCTTTTCCTCCTCTTCTATCTTATTTCCTTCCATATTTTGCCTTTTGGAGCTTGGTTCTTGGCCATTCATCTTCATTGCCTATTTTCCTCCCTTCATCCTGCTATAACTTCCACCTAAACAACCAAAATCATCAATGTATTTATAAAAGATAATTAATAACTTTATTAATCATTATTACATAATTGTCCACTGGGTAGCTAACATGTCAAGAAAAACTATATTTCTTTACTTTTTTTATTTTATATTTAAATCCAATAGACTTGTTTAATATTATAGAAAATATGGGAAAAGATAGATGATATTAAATATCCTCAAAACAAAGGAACAACAGAATCATCTAGCCATAACTCTTACAAAAGATAGGATAAACAAGTACATTCATCTCCTACGAAATAGAAAAAAGGTGTAGAAAAAAATAAAATAATAATATAAATATAATTTGAATCTATCTGAAAGAAGAATAAATCTCAAATTTGAAAAAGATAATTAAAAAAAGGTGTGCTTATTCACCAACAATGTAAAGAAGCTATGAAAGAAACCATAGGAAGAATGAGAAATCCTACAAAGGTTGAAAGAAATGATAACATTATTGATGAATTAGATCTAGTTTGCAATTGCACTAATGGGCTAGGAGCAGCATGGTGAAAATCTACCAGCAAAACAAGAGAAGGAGAAAAAATTAAAAAACAAAAGAGAGTCTTGTATTACACCACATACAAACAAACTTAAATAAAACATTTGCATAACCAAACACTAAATTATTACTAAAGGGAATCATACATCCAAACTATACAAGAACGCTGTGAACATATTCCTTACAAATCAAATAGAAATGTTCAAATAAAATATAGTTTAAGCATATATTTTCTTGGTTTGGTCATATATCTCTATCTGAATATGATCATATTCGTCAAGTAACATCCATTACAAGCTTACTCAATTTGATTGTAGCAAGAACAATGCACTCATCTACATTTTTAATTGAGCTACTGCATAGATAGAGTGACATTGTAGGGTTTCGCTGCATCCATAATTCAATCTTGATATTTTTTTTCACATAATGACCTTCATAGTTTTTAGCATTTTGACCTTAGCTTGTAGAGACCTTTAGAGCCTAGTGCCTTACAAGAGGTTTTTCTATGCATGTCACTATTTTTATTGTGCTTTTGGCCATTTTCGTTATGCATGATACTCATTTGTCATAGATTCTGTCAATGTACCTTGAAGAGAGAAAGAAATAATTTTATCATAGTATGCTAATTTGGGAATTGAACTAGTCACCATTGCTAATTTTGCAATTTCGTGATAGCATGCTTTGAACCAAAGTTTGAATGGATATTTCTTTTTTATTAAAATTGACTTTCTAATAATGGATAAATTTGCTAGCATGTTTATCGGGATGATATAGAATAGCAAGCTTGAGCTTAATGATAAAATTATATTTTTAATTTAATATAAACTTACTTTAGCTTATTAGCTTTCTTCCCAAGGTTATCCATAATCTTTTTTTAATTAATCATGAATTTTATGGTGAGTAATAATAATAATAATTTAAAAATACAACTAAATAATTGATAATCAAAGGTTTAGTATTTTAAACATAACCTTATCACTAGTAATTAGAAGATCAAGAAAGCATGGGTCTTGGATCCTCTAGAAAACTTAAAAGTCATGACTTTATATTGACCATGGGGAATGTTGATGTCAATAGCTTGGAAATGAACATCCAGAATTTGTAACAACTTTTAACTAAGCATCAATGAAGTCATTCTTGGTGGCCATCCTATTTTATCTACTTCCTTTCTTTGCATTTGAAAATGTCCTCAACCACTTGCTCTCTACTCTATTTGGTAACTTCATTGTATAGTTATTTTTTAGTAGCAAGAGCATAACTATGATATCTCTTAGGAGTCAAATATTAGATTCTCAAAGATGCTACTTTTTAGCTATAACTTCAAGCAAAAAAGCTACATGTGAAAGCAAAAAAATTAATTTATTTTCTATAGTATTAATTTTTGTTTGTTTTGGAAGCTCAAGAATGGGAAGCTTTCAGATTTTGTTGCTATTTTTTCTTTATTTCTAATTGATGTATTCTATTATCTTTAGAGAAAGTTCTTCCCTTTACAAGAAACCCTTTGGTAAGAAGTGAAAACTCATGAGGGTACTTTTAAATAAGGACAAGGCCTAATTCTTTTCCTACCCCAAAGGGGAGGTTTTTAGATTGGTTGTAAGGATGAAAACTTATAAAGGCATTCCCAAAACTATTAGGCTTTTTCTTTAGACTATTTCTTAAATGATATGATGTCCTCTAATGATGAGTGATGGAGTAATCCAACACCCAACCATACAAGATACAAGTGTTCATGCATAGCTCAATCATAATCCATGGACAAGTTAATGTGAATATGCTAGTAACTGATTAAAGCTTAGGATCATTGCCTTCCCACATGGAGCTAGTATAATCGATGTGTATGGTTTAGCTCTCAATGAGGTATATGATAGGTTGATGTTTGTGGACCGTAACTCCTAGCTATGATGGTAAGTATGAAAATGACTCTAAGTCTACAGAAAATTGTAAGTGAATTTAGTCTAGCCTAGAGTAATGAGTATCCATTCCTGGCTTGTTGTACATGCCTTGGGCTTATGTAATCATTATTGGGATTACCAAGTGAGTTCACTACTAAGTGAATCAAGTGAAACCACTATTGGGTTACCAAATGATCACACTTAAATGCTCAAAACCAATCATACTCATTCTACTTTACTAATGAACAATGAAAGTAAATTAGTTAGAAACGTAATTGATTAAACTAAGAAAATAGTAAGAATTATGCTAATTAAAATAGTAAAGCTAAGTGGATGTTGCAATGATAGAAAGCAATCTCAATTTTTATTTCCATCATGAACTGTGCCCAAGTACACTTCACTCGAATAAAGATTTTGGACAACTTATTTTCACCACATTATAGGCATTCTCTCTATCGCTAAGCTATGAAAATAAATTGCAAGAGTTTCAGTAAGGGTGGAATGAAAATATTGTTTGGATAGTGTGCTTAAGTGTTGTATTTATAGGTAGGCATGTGTCCACGATATTGGATATTCGATGTCATAGCTTGTGTCCCAATATTGGGTACACAATATCGTGGCTATGATATCATAGTCAGTGAAAATTCACTTTATCATATCCCCATGGCTAACTGAAAACTCATCCTTGAGTTAAAACAAAATGAGGATAGACTTCCTTACAAAGTTAGGAGGTAGATTTTCATGATACTAACTAACTATCTACATGACATTGACTAACTATATACATGACTCTTGAATGGCATAGTGGTGTTTTACAAAAATTTACACAGGACATGACATGACAATCTTGACAAAAAACAAAATTTGATGAGCTTGATGTAGCCTAGGTAGTTCTTGGTGGCAGTAGCTCTTCGATTGGTTGCTTTCCCTTATCCCTAGGCTTCTAAATTTATATCGGTTTAGGAGCACCTAAAGCTTTTCTTTTTCTATTCATGGGTCATGCACCATCCATGCTTGTTGTGCAATGTCTGATGGAGTGGGTATATCCCATGGGCATGGCATCTACAGAAAAATTTGATTGGCTTTCACATACTAGGTTGCAAATTGCCACCTCTCTTCTTTAAATGCTCTGGTCTTTTCATGTAATTCATGATAATCAGTCAATATTCTGGGCAGGTTTGGTGCAACGTCTTTCTACCCTTGGTAGCCAACCTTCACTACTTTCAATTCAAAGTTTGCCACTTAGAGTTTTTGTAAAGCATCTTTGCAATCCACAAACTCTTTCTCCTATAGTGCATACGTGGCTACTACTTGTTGTTCTAGCTTGTTTCTTGGTCTACCTGCTATTAACATGGCTAAGTTAGCATAACAAAGGTTAGCTAATCCCATGTATTCTTTTAGGTTTTTAATCTGCAAGTCTTTTTTTTTAACTTCTGCTTGGTGGACAAGTGCATAACTATCCAGGATGTGTTGCTAATCAAGATTTTGCATTAAGATGGAACTGATTTTGGCCTTCACCATATGTATCTCTTTTTCATTGATTTTCTTAAACATGCCCACCTAACCACAAAAGTTTTCTTTGAGCCTTTCATGTTTCTTTACCTCATTCTACCACACACTAACTTCAATAGCTGATTTTTGGCAGATGATGTGTACCTGCTCCATTGAGAGGATTCTATTTTCTCATGTAAGGTGGCTCATGTCTTGGTTGACCCTCACTAGTTGTTCTCTTAACTGCTGGATGCTTTCTTCAAGGATGGTCTTCTATTTTTCCATAGTGGTTAACCTCATATTGTCAGTAGCAAGTTGTTTATTTTCATCTTGTACTGTGGTGAGTGCCTTAGCATGTGTGATTGAGGCATTCCACATTGCTTTCTTCTTTTTCATTACCATCTATTTGTTTTGCTTCATCAAGCAATTCATTTGTTGAGTTCTGAATTGCTCCATTTGGTCAGGCACAATGAATTGCGTAGGATCTCTATGTTCAGCTCTTAGGGTTGCAGGCTCTTCTTGGAGTCTATGGATTTCTACTTCTACATGCTCTCCCTTATCTCTGTCATGATCAATTTACCTTTGGTAGTTATGAATAGACTCTACTATAGTGACATCACTTGGGATGTAAAAAAGTATTGTCATCACTTACCTAGTTTGTAACAGTCGATTGAGCACATCTTCATGGTTAGTAAGAATCATTGAGGTTCTAGCTAATATTTAAGCATCTCTAGCTCTAGTTAGGTCTACCAGTGACACAATAGGTACATTGAAAGATTCTTTAATGTGATCAGTGATCACCTCTATTACTTCCACTGCATCTTGGTGATGCATTACCATAACTGTGGCTCCCTCTCTAGCCTTTAGCATCACTTGGAATGATGTAGTGTTTTTAGACATATGTTGTGATCATTGGGCCTCTCCTCCTGATTGTAGTGAAATTTGTCCACTCACTGGATCTTCTGAAACTATGGGCTAGATGGCACTGTCTATAACTTTGTAGAGATTGGCCTTCTCCATTATTCCCCAACTGATAGTCTCTGCAATCTATTGTAGATGACTCATTGATGATCTATAATCTTATGACAATGATAATGGGACTTGATGTTGTTGTTACTATTGTTGTTGCTCTTGCTATTATTCTTGTTGCTCTTCACCCTAATCCTTCTTGGGTGGTGTTGGTTTAAGAAATTTAGCATATGAATCATTTTGGGCTCTCCTGGGAATGTGATTAATGTATCCTAGGATTTTAGGTCACTTGCACAACTTCCTGATAAGGTAAGAAAATGGAAGTGTTGGCTTTTCTGCGTTCCTTTCTTCAAGCTATCTTTAGATTTTCATGAAGTAGAGTTGTGCAAGGTTGGCATTATATTTGTCCATTAGGGTCACACTTCCTCTCACCGCATAAGTAGATAATCTGTTTAATCCCTTTGTTAGGAACAAGTGATAGGTGCCAATTTTGAAGTAGATTTTTTCTTCTAGAGTTAATTCATTATATGCCTTATTCTCTTTTCCATATGCCCATTTTAGCCATAGCTTTTTGGTTTCAGTATTTGATCTAGTGGATAAGTGTGCTACCTTTTCCCCTTTGTTGGGTATGTTAAGCACTTCAGCTATCACCTTGATTGAGAATGAGACTGAGACTTCTCCAATGTTGACTGTGGTACCTTCTTCTTTATTGTGCTAGAATTGATAAGTTTTACAAAGGTAGCGTTCTCCATTGTTGGATAGGATAGGCCATAATGGTGATGCCTTGAGTTGTGTCCTTACTTCTTGTAGGGTAAACTCCACAAATGGGCCAAAGTTCATCTCCACAATTACTATGGTTAAGATGGACTTTTCTTGGATGGCTTGGAGGTAGTCTTGTGACAATGTGAGGTGTTGCCCTTGCACTTGTGGCTCCTCTACCTCTCCTTGGATTGACTATCCGGTAGCAGGAGTTTCTTGATGGATATTGAATGATTAGGCTTCTTGCTTTGCATGCTCTAGGTCTTGTCCTCCAGTTCGACTTCTACCTTGGCCTCTTGGTCTCTTACTTATGGCTTGTCAGGGTTCTCCTTGGATTCCTCTCTTTGGGGCCATCTACAATCATTAAGGATTTAGAATTACTAAGGTATTCTCATATATTCTTAATGGTTTCATATCTTACTCATACCCTTAGTTACATTAAGTTCTTAGTTTATGATTACAAAGTTAGATAAATTTCCAAAAAGTTACCTCATAAGTGTTATGGTTCATAATGATGGTTATGGTTCCTTAAGAGCATTATTTAAGTGTTCTGACATTAATATGATTGATTTTTATTAAAAATTTTCAAGTTTCACTTCATACTTACCCCTAAAATACCTTTTGAGTATTAGCAAGTTTTGAAAAATTGGCATAGATTTTCCTCACTACCATCCCCCATGACTAAGATGAGCACTTTGGGATTAAATAGAGTAAAAAATCACAAAAATTGGAGCAATAATGGTCAAGTTATGGTTTGGCAAAGCTAGGAGGCTAGAGCTCAAATTAGAGAAGAAAATTTGAAAAATCTTCATTGGTTCAAATAAAAAATGGTGAAAATTTTGCAAAGTGTTTGCCTATATATAGTTTTTATGCAATCTGATATTGGGGTAGACTCGATATCAAGGACTCGATATGAGAGCCCAAAAATTTTAATTTTTCTGAGATTTTAAGGAGAAAAAATGATTCTTTTGAATGTTTGAAAGGTTTAAAGGTTACTTAGAAATAAAGTTTTAATGATAAATCTTCATTTGATTAGGCTACATCTTGCCTTTATTCATAATGTGTCTTATAATTAATCAAAATTATTTACAAAGGGTTTGAAAACAAAGTATGAAAAATATGAAAAAGGTATTAAATATTGGAAAGATGTAAGAATGAAAAATGTCAAAGAATATCAAAAATTTAAAAAATGGAAAAGTATAAAAGAATGAGAAAATGTCAAAGAACGTGAAAGTTATAATCAAGAATGTAGAAATCAAAAAGTATTGTAAAACAACAAATTGAAAAACACTTATTAATTCTAGGATCAGGATAAGGCGTCTCCCCCATGACTGAACTCATGGGCAAGTATTCAAAAAAAAGCTTCATAGATCTTTTGGATCATACACTCTAGGTGGTTTACTTACCATATTTAGTGATTTAACTTTTTTGTGATCATCCCATGTGATCTTAATGGTAGTTGAGTTTTTATCATCTAAGTTATTATTTTCTTTCCTTTTTGATGTAGGATTATGAGTTAGTAATTTCATTTTTGGGTTCTTAGTTGGAGTCATTTTCTTGGAATGGAATTAATAAGTGAATCAAATTATTCCATGCATATTTTGGACACTTGAACATTCTCAATTGTTGGCCACAGGGTATCTTTTGGTTTAGTGGCCCTACTCTCACTTGTGCACACACTTGTTATTTAGATTTGTTGTGGACTGATGTATTGACTGTGTTGACATTTTGGATGGTCAGTCCACCACTGCATCCTTTTCTTTTGGTAGTAATGCATGGAATTCATTGTGCATTTATGGCTCTGTGCATGTCTTCCTTAGAGATCTTAATAGATAGATCTCTCATACTTAGCTTAGCATCAATTGGGCTAATCCATGCTCTTCCCATGATTGGAAATTTCTTGTCTTCATTTTTCACATCAATTAGAAGAAAGTTTGCTAGGTAGGACTATCCAGTGACAATGGACACTACATCACCAACCTATCCCAAAGGGATGGTGATAGATTGATCTGCAAGCTCCAACCTAATATTTCACTCCTTTAAACTTGATAGGTTCCATGCTTGATTTATTTTGTAGGAGATCATATGTACCCTAGAGCTTGAGTCTAGTAAAGCCTTGCATCGTAAATGTCTAGCTACTTGTAAATAAATCAAAGGAACTCCTATATCAATTCTCTTCTTAGGGAGTGGTCCTATCTTTATCCAATCCATGACTATCTCTGTGAGCATGACAGTCTGCATGTTTGTGTTCAAAAATGGTAGAAGCTTGTCTTTTGTAAGAGAATTTGTGGTAGGAGAAGTTGGTCTTGATGAAGCTCTAATTCTACGAGCCTTCTTTGGGCTTGTTCTAAAGAAAGGATGTTTCTTCGATTGTCCCTTAGTATTGATGGTATGATCCTTTGTTTGTATGTTCATTGCCCTTGCATCTTTCCTCTATTACAGTTGTGATGGTAGCTCCCCTTGCATAGTAGATGTTGGCATTGGTGGTAAAGGATGAGTTGGATTTGATGAATCAACTACTTGTGGATGCATGTTTGAGTTGGGATCTATCCTTGGTGGCGTTAGTTTGTGGTACTTTGTTGGATAGTACTATGGAGTTTGTGTAGTTGCATTCATTGGTGAGATTGGATGTTAGATGTAGTATCTATAAGGAATTAGGCTATCAATATGTATATTGTTGGCATGCCACTAGTGGCATGGTTCACAATTGGGGCTATTGCCACTATTAATAATATGGCTATGGTGGAGCTCTACTAGGATAGTATGTTGGCTAGAAGTTCTACCTATAGCTACCTTGGGGATAAGGTAACCTTTTAGGCATTTGTCTCTTGAAAAATTTAGGATTAAGTGCATATGCCCTTTTTTTGTGCAAATCTTTCATTACTAGACAACATCCCTTGGGATATTCATACTAACACATGATACATCCTTCCTCATTGGTGGAGTTGGTATCTGAACATTCAAACAATATAGCCACTTTACCTTTTCATCCAACATCTTTCTTTTTTTCTTGTCTTTACATTTTCCAAAGGTTTGCTTTGCTCCCTCTTCCATAATCTTTAAAGTTATTGTACATCTTTTATTGACTGAGTCCCACATCTTTGCTAGTTATGCTACTACATCAGTGATAGATTTTTGAATCGTAGCATTTCTTTCTGGATTGCATGATCCAAGGTTTCTTCCTCTTGCGTATCACACACTTGTGCATCTCTCTTTCTCATTGATGGATCACAGTTATACTCCTTAGCTGATTCTCTTTTTCTTATCTCACCTTCATTCTTTGCCACTTGATCAATTAACCTCTGGATGTGATGGATAGATCTTAGATTACTTGCCTTGGGTCTCCCTAGTTTTGTTTCACAATCCATCTACAATGTGCCTTAGTTATTCCTTTTGTGAGAATCCATGGCTTGTGCATTTGTGTAGTAGTGAGTAGTATCTACTTACTGCCACATCAAGGGTTTCACGATTCCCTTATTTTCATCCTTGGATTTTTTTTCTTAAGTTAGACACTTGTGACTAGGTCTGATACCTATCATTGAATATCTCTAGCATGGTACTCCATTTTCTAATTAATTTAGGTTCAAGTAATTGGTACAAGCTCTTTGCCTCTTTCACAAGTGTTCTTGGGAATAACTTCAACTTCTGCCAGTCACTTACAATGTTTTGTAGGGCACAAGGATCATGGAAATCTTGGAGATGGTGTTGTGGATTAGCATGAAAACCACCTTCAAATCTTGGCATGTTGATCATATTAAGTTGTTTGATATGACTATCCCTCACATGCCTGGTTGGAATGTGTACAAATTCTTGTATGTTATTCATGCTTCAAGTTACCATTAAGGGTTCATCATCTCGATTGGGTTTGTGCTCTTGATTGTAGTAGTGCCCCCTTCTGTGCTCATCCATTTCATGATCTCTTTGATCCTTGCATCTTCTTTGTTCATACTCTTCATCTTTCGAATCAAAATGTCATGAATGATGGTCATGATAGTCATGGCGATCATGAGTTCTCCTCTCTTCCCTATCATAGTCCTTATACCTTCACCTCCTACTATTAGAGTCTTTTAATGATCATGAGGATGCAGATGAGGTAGTAGGAGAATGATGCTAGCTTGTCCTCCTGTAATGACTCTAATGTTCTTCTTTTTGAGACCTAGTAAGAACTCTTTTCCTTGATTCTTGCTTGTGCCTTGAGTCTTTTGCCTCATTACTAAGCATCTTTGCTAATTTGGAGTGTGATTTATTCTTGACAAGTTCATCTAGTCAAATGATAGGTGTTTGTGACTGGAACTCATGCTTATGGTGGAGTTGTTTAACAATGAACACATCTCCATCAAGCTCCTCCAAGATAACAATAGAATTGACTATCTGTACTTTGTCTTGTCCATGTCTCACTTTCATAGCATGGTCTTTCCTTAACTGCTCATCAGTAGGTTCATATGGTTGGGTCATGTATTTGGTTTCATTGTACCCTCCAATTGCTTCACTTAGTTCCATCTCCTTAAGAGCAGTTTGGAGCATAATGGGTGTTAAACATTTCGGTGATAGAACAATGTTTCCTTGTAGATATCTCCACTTGAGTTGCCTATCCTGATGAAAGATGAATGTGAAGTTAGGATAGTAAGGATCACGATGAGCATGTGAGATCCTTGTTTGCATTGGCATTCTCCAGTCTTCTTCTTCTTTGATTCTATCACTACTTCTCTATGGTTCCTTGGTAGGTGATGTGGTATTCTTGTTTGAATCCATGTTATATATTTTTTAGATGTTTATTTTAAGTGTGCTTTTCCTAGAATTATAAGGTTTGACTTTGTGTTCCAAGTACAATGAACTTGTGAAATCAATTATTAAGCATACATTGACTTGTCCTCAGCAACAGTGCTAATGATGAGCAGTGGAGTAATCCAACATCCAACCATATAAGATATGAGTGTTCATGCGTAGCCTAATTGTGATCCGTTGATGAGGAAATGTGAATATGCTAATAATTGGTTAAAGTTCAGGATCATTATCTTTCCATGTGGAGCTAGTATATTGGATGCTTATGGTTTAGCTCTCAGTGAGGTACATGATAAGTTGATGTTGGTGGGCCATAACTCCTAGCTATGATGGTAAGTGTGAAAATGATTCTAAGTCTATAGAAAAATGTAAGTGAATTTACTCTAGCCTAGAGAAATGAGTATTCATTCCTGGCTTACCATACATGCCTTGGGATCATGTAACCATTACTAGGATTACCAAGTAAGTTCACTACTGAGCGAATCAAGTGAAACCACTACTGGGTTACCAAACGATCACACTTAAATGCTCAAAACTATGTACTCATTATGCTTTACTAATGAAAAAGGAAATTAAAGTACTTAGAAATGTAACTAATTAAACTAAGAAAAAAATAAGAATTATGTTAAGTAAAATGGTAAAGCTAATTGGATGTTGCAATGATGGAAAGTAATCTCGATCTTTATTTCTGTTATGAATTGTGCCCAAGTACACTTCACTTGAATAAAGATTCTAGACAGCTACTCAACACCATACTATTGACATTAACTTTATCACTAAGCTATGAAAATAAATTGCAAGAGCTTTGGTAAGGGTGAAGTGAAAATGTTGTTTCAATAGTGCACCTAAGTGTCATCTTTATAAGCAAGCATGTGCCCACGATATTAGATATTTGATGTTGTAGCTTGTGCCCTAATATCAGGTACATGATATTGTGGCTCTGATATCAAATACCTGATATCATAGCTAGCAAAAATTCACTTTATCATCTAACTTTTTAAAAATATTATTATTAATTTTTAGGTTTCAACATTCCCCTTCTAAATATTATTATTTAAAAAGCAAACAATTAGGTGTTATGCTAGTGGTAAGACTCTTGATTTGAAAACTCCAAGACATTGGTTTAATTATGATGGGTAATGCTAAGTTATAAAGTTCTAATTAGACTATATACCTTAGGGTGCACCTATATCACAATTATTCTAGGGTTCCAACACCTCCCATATTATTATTCAAAAAGTTTCTCTTAGTAAAAATATCAATAAAAGTGTGATTTGCCTTCTTCCTAAGAATGAAGATCTTTAACATACTGATAATTGAAGGCTTATTATTCTTATTAATAACACTTATAAAATTTTAGCTAAATGCATGGCTTGCATGTGTTGTATCCATTGTGGCTTTTTTCTCCTAAGTTAAAGTTTTGGGCACATTCTATTACTTCTTAGCTTAGAGCCATCTTTAGCAGTTTAGATTCGACATCTTGTATCATTTGCAATATCATTTTTGGTTCTTCATCTATATTCTTCATTTTCAACATCTAGCATCAATTCCTACATCAAGTTTGACTTCAACTTTTTAATAGAATGGATTTTCAATGTGCATCATTTTTGCTTGTGAAGATCTAACTTTTGATGTTTGATGTCATTTTTTACAATAATCATCTACATGTTGATTCTCCTATATAGAACCTTCTAGAAGATTCTATGGGATCCAATGCATTGTTTCTTCATGATCTATGAGACATTTTCAACCTATAAATAAGAGGATACCCCTAAATAGAAAAGGATTAACATTTGTGTAGCTTTTTGAGTATTGATCTTTTGCTTGCTATTAACTTTGGAAATCTCTCCAAAAGTATAGTTTCTTTATAGAACAATTGCTTTCCTACTAGAGTTATTAGCTCCTCTAATTTCTCTTTATTTCCTCACTAAAGTAATTTATATCCCCTTTATGATATTCTCTTGACACATGGAGAATCATTTAGAATCAGGTCAATACACCAATCTAATTCAACTTATTTTTCCCATCAGCTACAAAATCTGCAATGTTCTTGTTATATTTGCATCATGTACATGCATCAAAAAGAGAATGAGGTAACAAAGCTCCTCACCTAAAGTCTCTAATCCCTAGTCCACTTCTCATGATCTCTACAAGAGGTTCTAGAATTTTTTTCCTTATAATCTTGATATTGCTTATTTTAGTTTTCTTGTTTTTGACATTGTACTAAATTTGTTTTAAAATACTTTCCTTTCATATCTAGCTTTTAACAAATTAGATCTACTCTTTTTTAATGCTATGTTTCAATCACTTTTGCTATCAACCACAAACACTTTTTCTCTAATTTGTTCCATGTTGCATACATGTCCTTTGTTTATTTTTGTTTCATTAACTATTCCACACATGCTATTTTTCACATCATACCCACTAGCATTTGGCAAAAATGCTTATCTTAGATTGTTAGATTCTTCCAATAATTTGATAGTTCCTTTTTGATTGAAGAAAAATTAATTTCACTAGACCATTTGGTGGTAATGAGGTTTCCTAGCTTAGTTTCATATTAGATTGTGTCAGATCTTCTACTATGATAATCTTTACCACAACATCTTTCTCATGTTAGAAGGAGGGCCTCTACAATATTAACATCATTTCTAGGTTTTCCTCTTTATTTATGTTTTTGCATATTTTCTCTTTTTACACTTTCGTTTAGAAGTCAACAATGTGTTGCATTGAAACATTGATGTCATGTCAATTATCTATAACATTAATATTCCCTTTGAATATATAATTCTTACCTTTTCTTTTTCAAGTATAAGTTTGTTTATAAGAAAAGCTGAAGCATTGGTAATAGCTTTGTAAGGTCACAGTTGTTGTTATAGTTACAATAATAGCATCATATTCTGATTCAGATTTCTCCAAGACTTGGAAGCTACAGAGTTTTCGTATCATGCATGAAAAGAGAATTGTCTTCCAACATTTCTCATTCTCCTTGAATCTCTTCTTGATTTTAAAGAAGATGAGCTAAGGAAGATTGATAGGAACTTATTTGCTTAGAGCTGCACATGCCCTTATAGAGAAGGTTGTAACCTCACTTACCATCACTATTTAATTGATGTTGTAAGTTTTAATCTTAAAGTAGACATGCTCTACTTTGGTGAGGGCACTGTACTCTGTATGGTCTATTCCATAGCACTACTAAGTGAATTCCTTTTTTACCTCTACATATGCTTGGGTAGAAACTTTGACTAATTTCACTTTGGTGATAGGTAATTCATGGGCTTCAATGATGGCTTCTATAAAGTAGGAGATGGCAATATCCTTAATCCTGATAGTTGCATATCCTTCGTGATTATTCTAGAAGAGGTATGTCTTCCAGCACCAACTCTATGAAGGGTCCAAAGTTTATTTCATGAAGAGCTATATTTTGGACTTTCTTGCTCCTTACCTTTTCCAAGTAGGCCTCCATGAGATTGACTTCTAGGTTTAACTTGAGTCTTGAGACTTCATCCTACCTAGACTACTTTGTCTCCATGATGGAATTTGGTAGAAAAATTCCATCTTAGGTTCTCCTCATAAGGGATATGTGGCATGAGTCAATTTGATAGCTTGCTCCTGTTGTTGTGCTTAGTGTTGTTACTACCCTTTTCCTCTCTTCGGTCTCTTCTCCCTAGTTTAGGATGGCCCACCTATTTGTAGTCCTTGTTTTGATGCAATCTTCATTCACATAAATGACCTGGATCAATTGTTTTGATTTCATCTCTTAAGCTAAAATACCTTTCGATCATTTTTTTGGTTAGTAATGGCAAAAGATTTAGTTTTTAAGTCTTTCAAGTGGTTGTATATGTGAAAAATATCTTAAAAATAGACTTTAAGATTAGTTATTTAGGGATATTATTGATATTTTTTTAATGCATAATCTATAGAAATTTTTTTTGGTATAGTTTGGTATTGATGTCTTAATGAGATAGAGCATATCTCTAGAAGCTTTTAGGTTAAAGAATGGGTTGAATTAGGTACGTAGGGAGGAAGTTCTAGCTTATGGAATAATTTTTGGGTTTTGAAAATTGCAAAAAATTCCTTCACATTTGAAGAAAAAATGTGAGATTTTGTGCTAAGGGTCATGTGTATATATAGTTTTTTTTAGCTATGTTGATAGGGATGCATCAATGTATCTCACCATGTCAATTGGAATGCATTGACATAGGGATTTTTTTGAGACCTTGGTAATGAAACAAGAGCCAAATGAAAGCCAAAAAGAAGTGAAACTAACATAAAAAATATATCATTAGGTTTGTGATCAAGAATTAGAGTGGAAGAAGCTTTTGTTAAGGTGGTATGAAGAGATATTTCCAAAATCAAAACTAGAACAAAATGAATTAGAACAAAAAAAATGAAAAGTTGGATAATGAAAATTATGAAGATTATCGTCAAATGAATTGAGGCATCTAGCAATTGGGTCTAAACTAGATGGACAAAGAGCTATGTAAGTGGATCCTCACCAAATTAGACTAATGCTCAAAAATGCCCTTGCATAACCATATTGTAAAAAGTCTATGGGCATCTTGGAAATTTAATGGTGATCCAAGCTAAACATCATACCTACATAACTATTGCCCATAGGATTGTGTAGTCTACAAAGAAAAATTATTAAAATGATCATGGTATGTAATAGTAAAGTGAGAAAATGAAATTTAGAAAGGGTTTGTAGAGAAATTGGAGCATGAGAGTTTGGATCATTATGACATAAGTTCCTTGTAAATTAAGTGATTAAGGTGATTTTTTACTTGTCCATTTAGGTTTCAAACCAAGTCCATACCATTAGCAGTGGCCTTGAATTATTGGGCTCCTCACTTCCTACAATTGTGACAATATGATAATCACAGTGGATGATCATCACTCCAGAAGAAGAAGAAAAAGGAAAGAAGTAGCTAGAGATGTGAAGGAAAAAATTTGGGTCTTAGTTAGAGGGGTATCTTTAAGCATGAGTAACATGTCTTTCTAGCCCCATAAATAGTGCTTGTATTCCAAGATATCTTCAAAGAGAGGATACTTTCTTTTTTGGATTAGAACAGGAGTGATGATACATTTTTTTGGAGAGTTATAAGACTTAACAAATTTCTTTGAGATGATATCCTTTTCCATTTCCACTTGGACCTTCCCTTGTTCATTACATAATAAGATGACAAGTTATTTTTAGTTTTAATGTAAGAGAACCATAATGGCATCATGAGATAGATCTCATATCAAGATGGATGGAATGGATGGATGTTGAGGGCTCATTGCATTTTACCATTGTATAATTAACAACTTATTAATAAAGAGCATAATCCAAAAGGCAAAGTTGACTTGCACATACAAATAACAATCCTGACAACTGCATTTAGTAATTATCAATAGCCACAATAGTAAAAAAAATTAAATTGAACATTATAAAAAGGAAATTAATAGAAAGTGACGAAAATGAGAAGGAAAAATAAAAGAAAAGAAAAGAAAATAAAAATGAAAAATTTATGAAAAATGGTGTAAAACAAAAAGATTAAAACTTCTATTCTCTTTAAGATGTTAAGTTAGATGGTTATATCCCCCATGACTAGGTTGAAAGAAGGAGATTTTGAAAATAAAGTAAACTTGTTCTTGCATTGAGGTGCCATGGTTATTATTGGTTACTTGGAATTCTTTATAGAGTTTCACTTATTGGATGTTGACTAGCATTTTCTTTTGAAGGATAATTAGGTGGTAGATTATCATAGCCTTGGAAGGAAAAGTTGAATGTACAATGTATGGTTCTTCCTACACTATTTAGAACTTAGATCATTGAGGCACATGCATGAGGTTCTAATAGAGAATCTTATCTATTGGTTGAAATGCAACTTTCCTTATTTGGGCATCATGTTATTGTTTATGGTATGCTTTATGCACTTCATTCATCATCAAAGTTATCCTTCAATTCTCATCTAGTACATTAAGCACTATTAATCTTTCCTTCTATGCCAAGTCAATGTTTAGGTTAAGGTCACATGTAATTATGAGGGTATGGAGTTTAGTTTGAATTGGAATTTTGGGTAACTTCCTATACACTAGCTCACAGGGAGAGTAGCCTATAGGGAGTTTTCATGTTGAGCAATAGGTTCATAGGGCATTATTGAGTTTAATGCTTCAATATTTTCTATACCTACTAATGGTTCTTATTAGAATTCTTATGATCTACCTGTTAGTGATTGTAGCTTGATCATTTGCTTGGGGGTAAGAAGGTATTGTTAGTTTATATTTTACCCCCAAGCGTTGCATCAACTTTCAAAATGTAGCACTAGTGAAATGGGTTCCATTGTTAGAAATTAGTATCCTAGGTATACCAACCATACTTACCACCTATTATTGAAAGAATTAGGTTGTAGTGGAAGAAGTATAGTTAGTGGCGACTATAGCTCTGGCCCATTTGATATAATAGTCAATAGCAAAAATAATGTATAACTTTCCATTGGACATTGGAGTGATGGGTCCCATGAAATTGATTCTCCAAAGATAAAAAGGCTTTAATGAGAATCGAAAACTTAGAAGTGGGGGATGAATAAGTTCTCCAAATCGTAAGCAACACCTATTACACAAAACACAAGAATTATGTGCTTTTTCAACTTGGGTACTCAACACTTGGAGGGTAGATTCCTTGCACACCTCCAAACTTTATTTCTTTCAAAATGTGATTTAGAGAACATCAAAACCTTTACAAAGTTGGAGCTCCACTAAGGAGAGTCTCATCGTTGTGACAAATGCCAACTCTACAAGATCACAACAAGCTCACGAGTGGTTTAAAGGATCTGAAAACCTATACAAAATAGAGCTCCACTAAAAAGTATTTTGATGTAGAAAAACAACTCAATCCCATAGGATCCTAACAAGCTCTAAGAGGATGCCTTCTTGCAGGAAGTACATCAAGCCCTTAGGGTAGCAAGAAAAGAAAAAGGAATTACAAGAAGAGAGTGTAACTCATTTTACAAATTCCTTGCATAATGAAGTACAATTTCAAAACTAATTAAACAAATGTTGTGATAATTCAACTACAAAAGTACAATAGCATGAGATAGAAAATGATAGCTTTGATGTTAACAATGCTTTCATAATTTCCAAGAGTTTGAAGTCTTCTTATAACCTTAGAGTTTCTGAAAATACCTTGGAATTCATGCAACGACTATTAAATGACTAGTGTAAACATCTCCTTTTAGATTAGGATGTCTCTTTGAATTCGGCTTCAACTCTAGGGAGACGTCTCCTTTTAGAATGGGACATCTTTGGGGAGATGTCTTCTATTTTTTAGAGACTTCTTCCTGTGATTGACTTCCTCTTGGCCAAGATATCTTCTATTCCTTGGAGACATCTTCTCAACTTTTGAGTTTTGGTTCCTTAGATTTTCTCTTATTGATTTAGCTTCCTCTCAATCTCTAAAGCATATTTATTTAGCATGTAGTCTTCATACTTGTTCATGCTCTCATTTTTCCTACAGAGAGCCATGCTTTCTTGAGTCCTTGCTCATGATGTGGAGTTCTTATTCATGACATGTAAGCACATCACCCATAAAAAACACTCTTTATTCTCCATTTTACTTAAGGTTTTGACATACCAAAAGGTTAACAATATCTCCATTTTTGGTAAAGTCCAAAATTAAGAAATTGGGTGAGTATAATCATGAAAAGCAAGTATAGCACAAGCACTTCTCCCCCTTTTTGGACATGATGAAAAAGGATAATGCACAATGGCTCTATGATAGAAAAGAAAATATTAAAGAATTAAGATAGAGAAATTCCAATGGAATTCATGGTGAGATCGCATGAAATCTAAAAATGAGACTATAAAGGGCAAAACTTGTCTCTATAACAAAAACATCAAAAACACATAAGCATGATATAAATGCATAATTTGTTCACAAATTATTTGCATAAATTGTTCATAAAAATTCTCCACAATGCATACAATGATTGATATATCCTCATCATGTAAAAAAAACCACATATGTATACATCATCAAAAAGGAGAGAGCACTCGAGGATCCTAATCACTGACTTTGGTCACATCATCTAAGTCATCATCAGAAGCAATTATAGCCTAATAAGGCTAATAGGTCTCCTCCTCATCATCATCACTACTAGTGTTGGTGTTGGACATGTGCTGCTCATCATCATCATCTAAAGAAGGTAGCTAGACTAGAGCTCTTCATGGATAGAACTTCACTCAAAATTGAGATGAAGCTGGTGGACTCAACTGGGATGGAACCTATTGAGAGGATGAGGAAGCTCCCTTCATTTGATAAGTGAGAGCCTTGGTAGGCCTCCACTGGGAAGAAATCCCAGAAATGCTCTTCATAGCATGCTACTCAAAAGTCATGGGAGCATCATCCTATGGATAGGAGCTAGGTCCTTTTTATATTAGGTCATGAAGCTCCCCTTGAACACATGCTAGTGGTGCATCAAGCTCATCTGAATCAAATGCATTTTCCAAGTGATAGGGTTGGGAAGGCTCAACTGCTACTGAATGTTGATGTGGAATAGGAAGGTCCTCTCCACTATTTGAAATGAAAGGAGGGGTGATCTCCTTAAACTATTGTCCATTGGAAGGAGGAGGAATCCTTGTAGCATCCAATCTCTTACAAAGGTAATAGAGGTTCTAGCTAATCATCCCAAGTGTGTGAGTAAGTGGCCTGAAAAGATTCTTCAGTGAGACCTCATCTAGCTTCCTATAGATTTGGACCTTGTCAACTATGAAGAGGCTTGAGATGATGATGTAGATCACTTCTTTTAGGACTTTTGAGGCTTGGTGTTGGTTTTTGCTTCTTTAACATTGTTGGAGCTCCTCTTCTCTGCATACTTACTAAGGCTTCTCTGACCTTTAAGCGAAGGCATGTTAGGAATGGGAGCATCCCTTTATTGAATCAAAAAATTGATGAGGTAAGGGTACCCAAGGATTATCTCCTTCATGAACAAGACCAACATGTCACAATAGAGAGTATGACCCAAGTCCAATGGTTGTCTTGTAAGAAGATAGTATAAAATAAATAATTAGGTTAACACCAAATAATTATAGCTTTCCCCTTTTACAATGATATTATACAAAATAATTAGTGATAGGATGAAAGCATCTAGTACCATTTGACTCCTATAAATTCTCCCTCTATGAAGGGACACTAACTGCCCAAAAAATGCATCACAAAATTCATCTTGGAAAACTAGAATCATACCATTCATAAAAATGTCACTCATGGTGACTCTAAACACATTAGCACTAGAAATCCCAAGTAATGCCTTAACAAATTTAGGAGACATATCGATTAGTAAACCCCCAATCATGGTAGTGAAGGCTGTTGGCGACCGTTTGGGACGCGACCGCCAACGAGTGTCCTTGAACAGGATTTAGGTGCCTGCTGGTCTCTAGCAACACCAAGGCCCAGATACCTCCAAATAAACTTAGTAGTTAATGTGAGTATGTGTGTGTGCTGTTGCGGTGTGCGGTTGTGAGAAATGTAACGATTGCGTTGTATGTAAACTACAAATGACTTACTTTAAAGAGATTCAGCCAACTTTGCCAAGTACTGCGAGTTGTTGAAAATTTCCTATTTTGTTCAACTACCTAGTCTACGCGTTCCTTACAATACCTACTTGTAACAAATAAAATTTTGTAAAAACATTTGAGCACAACTCCGCAATCTACTCCTAATTTTCCCCAGAGAAAGAGATAGTTCCACAAGAAAACTAGAAATAGAGCAAGATTCAATGGAAATAGACAGAAAAGAAAAGAAAGCAGATTTGTGT